>JAECUM010090695.1:0-36806 GCA_016617855.1 Megalonaias nervosa
TACTGGTTTTCATGGTGGATGTCCACCTCCACAGGAAACCAAGCGACTACCACCCTACGGATGTCATGTAAAACTGAGCAAACTCCTAAGGATTTACCGTACCCTCATCGAAATGAACCTGTGAAAGACGAATATTCGTTCCCTGTGCGTTTGCCAGAATACTGTGATTTTGAAAGTCGATTGCAAACCTTCCAAGGAAAATGGCCAAAATATCTAGGAGGACCTACCCCCGAAGAATTAGCCAGAGCTGGATTTATCTACTTGGGCGAAGGAGATAAAGTCAAGTGCTTCAGTTGCGGTGTCTCACTTCACGAATGGGAGAAGAAAGATTGCGCTTACCTGGAACATGCTCGATGGTCTCCAGAGTGTCACTACCTGCCTTTAGTGGGACCTCGTCATTGAAGTGACCCTACCATGTTGTGTAAAAAGCTAGCTACGGAGTTAGGAGTCCAACGTTGGACAATCCCTAGACAAGTATTTAAACCCGATGTAAAAAATAATCTTCAAAGATTACCAAACGAATTGCAAGAGAAGATCTACAAGGACATATGGCAGGGACTTGCCAGAGTCAAATCTCAATTAGTGACTGTAGAACATTTGTGTCGAGAAATTCATAAGAGGAAATTGACCAAAGTCAACAAACAAGTCCGATTTATCTGGATCAAGTGTGCGTTCGTTCTACTATTTCGCTTTAGACCATTTACATTTGAAGATTTTATTGACATTCTTGACCGTTTCCTGGAATGGCAGTGGTCAGAAATTACCCACTACGTTCATTACTTTCGCTCTAGGAGAAGTGTTTGACTGACAGGGTTATGGATACTTTACAAGAGAACATTCGTGCTTTGCCTGTGGAATTGAGAGAATGCATTTACCGTGAGTTCGTCAAAATACAAGTGAAAAGAAAAGAATCATTGCATCCGTTACGTCACCGATGTTGGAACCACTGGTACCTAAATGCTATAAGAGGATTGATTCTGATGAAAGTGTTCCAGTGGTCAGACATTGATCAACTACTCGTGAGCAAGAAGAATTGTGTTGCTGATAGTGATTATTTTTACTACCAGGTACACTTACTGCATCGAATTCCAGAAGAAGAGTTAGAGGGTTACCAAAATCTTGTACACAATGTAAACTTAGTTGAAGAGGAAACTTCTGAACGACGTGTGATGTGCAAGTTAGTGACTAAATATTTTGAATACGCCGACGGAATACGACCACTTCTGTGCAAAAAGTACACTTATAGCTGCTGAAAAAAGAGGGTATAAAAACGTTCTACCATGCCACGACCTTTATCATTCGTGATACAACAGATTCCGTGGAAGGAAATCAATGACAGTATTCAAACGGTGGAGGATTACCATCGCCTATTACGAGAACTGTCTCCATTGAATTGGGGTCGACGTGTAGTGTGTGTCTTAGTGACTTGCTTTCTGGGATTTCGTTTACCAGCTGATTCTTTGTGGACTCTTTACGAACAGTACCTATTACTCCAAAACAAAACATGAAAGTGATCCCTTTAAATGTCCACGAGAGACTCATTCTGCTCAAAGCTTTGCGCTTTCATTTGGATACTTCTCAACCTCTACGGGAAAACAAGATTCGTCAACTTTTAGGCACTGAAGATGTGTACGACGACGTGTGTGTAGCTTGTGACTTACACCCTCACTGGACAGATGTACGTGACTGGAAAAGTTTGGGGTTTGAGGCTTGGGCTAAAGAAGTGGCACACTATGCCCAAGATTTGTCATCCTAAAACATTAAAACGTACCGTGAAAAAAGTCACTTTTAAACCTGTGTTAGTGTCCATACCAGAAGAACAGTCTGTCACCGAGGAAAACCACTCTCTTCAAGACAGGACTGTCATTGACATTCCTGAAAGACCATTTCGGGAGGACCCTTGTGTGACTGAACCAAGGAATGTACAGACTCTCAGAACATTACACACTACTCCTACGATTTCACCTCTTGATCACAAAAAATGTTGTACAGAGACTTGTTTATATTCCACTATGGTCGTTTTGTTGTGTTTTTTATTCCTGTACTTAACCATATGGCTTTTATGTATTTTTGTCTTTCGTGTTGTTCACTAATAAAGATGACAATAAACGTGTCCTGAAAAAGTATAAAAACTCTTGTCTTGTCTGTCTTCGTGTCACAAGTGACATTTTATTACACTACTACTACTATGGCTACCTCTACTGTCTCTGCTCCCTCTTCCTCCACTGTCAAAGTCATTGACGAACACGTAGATCGGACTAGTTGGGAGGCCTTGTATCTTCGCCATCCCTTTAACATGCTTATTGCTGGACCTAGCGGTTCAGGCAAAACCGAATTTGTCAAACGTTTGATCGAACATAAACATCATTTGATCGATCGTCCTCCTCAACGAATCGTGTGGTGCTATAAAGAGTGGCAATCGGCGTACAGCCTTCTGCGAGAAAGTCAAGGCGATTCCATCGTCTTTGTGGAAGGCATTCCTGTCGAAGACGACGGAATCGTGTCTGACCCTAGTCAAACTCATTTGGTTATTTTTGACGACATGTTAGGAGAAGACGAAGAAGAAATTAAACTCTGGTTTACGCGCAAAGGGCATCATCGTAATGCCAGTGTCATTTACATTACCCAAAATTTGTTTCAACAAAGTAAAGCCCATCGTACCATCAGTCTCAATGCTCATTACTTGGTGTTGTTTAAAAGCCCTAGAGATAAATCGCAAGTACAAGTCTTAGCCAAACAGTTAGGAACGCCTTGGCTGATTCATGCGTACGACGATGCCACTCAAACCCCACACGCTTATTTACTCGTGGATTTAAAACCCACTACTCCCGATTATTTGCGATTTCGTACCCATCTGTTTCACCCCTGGTGCCAAGACGGAGGACCTATCGTGTACACGTCTCCGTCGTCGACTTAATCACCCCAAAAAATCTATAAAAACCTCGGTCACTTGGACTCTGTCTCACACATTGTCAACATGACGTCCCTTCAGTCTCATCTTCCCATTAAATTGATTCGTGCCTTGTACGGCATCAGTCGCGAAAAAAATCCACAAATACGTGCTCGTGTCTTAGAAGCTAGTCTCAAGGAAGTCTTACGATGGTTTACGGTGACAGCACGTCAATTACTGCAAGGCATCATTCAGATTCCACATCAAACCAAACGTTTTTTTGAGAGAAACAAAGTTGCCTTGACGCAACTAGCCGATCCTCGCATCGACACTCAAACCAAAAAGCAAATCATTTTGAAACCTGGAGGAAGTGGATCTTTAGGAGGTGTCATCATTCGTTCCCTCTTAAAATGGGATCCTAATGCTCCCAAAGTTGTCCCCAAGAAAAAAGCCACACCCAAACGTACCCAGAAGAAAAAGAAAAAGAGCAAGGGTGTCAAGACCAGGTCACAACCTCAGAAAAAGAAAAAGAAAAGCCCACAGAAAACAGCTTTTACTCGCAAGAGAGTGTCTCCAACAACTTCTCCTCCAGCAGTGACACCCTCTTCCTCTTTAGCGGCAGTAGCCGCGGCTCACAAAGTACCTGCCCCCAAAGTCAAAGTCCAAGAGAGAACGGGTGTGTTACAGAGTTTACTGGATTTGTCCAAGCAAGAACTGTCTCGATTTAGTCCGTTGCGAACTCCTCCACGGCGTGTGTTGCCTGTCATCAAGTTGATACGACGTAAAGACAATCAGTGGCGACGCATTCCAGTATAAAATGACCTGAGGCAAGCCATACGGATCAGTATTTTTTTGTGCTACTGCACGTCCAAAGATGTTCCCTCCAAGAAGTGTACACCGTTACCATCGTCGTTCTTCTTCTTCGGTCCAAAAAGGAAAAGGAAAACGAAAAAGACAGTCACGTCATCCTAAGAAGCGCTTAGTCAAACATCGACGTCACCCCCAGAAAAGGCACACTCGTCCAAAGAAAAAGAGGAGTCACCAAAGAGGAGGATTCTTTGGTGATTTTGGAAAACACATCGTCACCTTTATGACAAAGCGATAGTCCCCCCAAAAGGATAAAAGACCGTGCGACAAGTCATTGACGTTAGTGAATTTTTTTTGTTGTATGCCACGGAACCAACAAACCCACTGAGAAAGATGTCACCCCAAAAAAGACATTCCTCTTCTACCTCCAAAGGAAAGAAAAGGAAAGGACTGCCACCTCGTTTAGCCAAACATTGGGACATGTTGTCCGTCCTGTCCAAAGCTCCTTCACCCATGCGAAAAAAACTCATTCAAACAGCCTCCAAAGATGTTATTGATACCGTGTGCGAATGTTGTCTGAATGTCTTGAAAGGCACAATACCTTTGTCTAAACACCAGAAAGAATGCTTAGGCAAACATCGACACGTTCTTCGTCAAATGATCCAAAAGAAAATACCTATTCGTCAAAAGAAAAAGATGTTGGTGCAACGCGGAGGAATTTTACCCTTTTTACCCATGTTACTGAAAGGAGTCATGGGTACAATAGGAGGACCCTTACTGAAAGGAGTAATGGGAACAATAGGAGGACCCTTGCTGCAAGGAGTATTGGGAAACATGGGAGGATGAAGATAAAAAGGACCAAGAAGATAAAAGGGACCTCTGAAATCAAAAGATCTCAGACGTGATCCTTGAAATCTGATGGAAGGACGAAAACTAGCTTTAGTCCCTTACAAACGATGGATGGAATACCATCGTTGGCAAGAACAACGAACCCCACATTTACCTCCCAATCCTCATTTGACCGAGATGTCCCAGATACAACACGAACTGCAATCGTTGATGGATCGCAGCGATTTGTCAGAAACGGAAAAATCGCAACGGTACGGACAGTTGTTGCAACGACTGCAACTCTTTCACCAGAAAGCTTTAGACGAAACAGCTCCACCCACTCTGAAAGATTTTAAGGCCTTGATGAAAAGTCCATCACCACCACCACTACCACCACCACCAGCGGTCAAGACAGACACAACCCCACGAAGGCCTGAGGAAGAAGAGGCACGAGAAGTTTTTCAAACACCGTCAGCAGCTCCCATTCCTAGTAAGATTGCAGCGTCCTTGTTGACCCCTTCCCCTACACCGCAACGAGAAGAACTTAAAGCTTGGGTTAAAAAGATGATGTCTACTCCACCTTCGACAGAGGTGAAAAAGAAAGAAGGGAAACCAGAAGTGAAAAAAGAAAAGAAGACCAAAGCCATTCCATTACCACCACCACCACCACCACTACCTTCCACTTCTACGCCCGTGGCACATCGGACACGTAAGACCGTTTCCAAACCACCCCCTCCTTCCATTCAGACTAGCATTCGTGAAAATTGGATCACTTATTAAAACATGGAGAAGGTGTTAACCAGCATTTACTACGATCCAGCTCATCCTGCAGGTTACGGAGGAGTTCAGAAATTGTATCGTGCTGCCAAAACTCGACTGAAAAGTATCCGTTTACCTCAGGTGCAACGCTGGTTACAAGAACAAGCCACGTACACCTTACACAAACCCATTCGACGAAAATTTTCCAGAAGTCGCACCCAAGTGGAGGGTATCGATCACCAATGGCAAGCCGATTTAGCCGATGTCTCTCATTTAGCCACCTACAATCGTGGCTACAAATATTTGTTTTGTGTCATCGACGTCTTTTCCAAATTTGCTTGGGTCGTACCATTGACTTCCAAATCGAGCAGTGAGTTAGTGCGAGCCCTCAAACTGGTGTTGAAACAAAGTGGTCGTCACCCTCTTCGATGGCAAACGGACAAAGGCACCGAATTTCTAAACCAAGCTTTCCAAAAAGAATTGAAGAAACGTGACATTCATTTTTTCACCACCGAGAATCCCGAAACCAAAGCCAGCATCGTGGAACGTTTTCAACGTACCTTGAAAGAACGCATGTGGAAATATTTTACGCATCAACACACTCTCAAGTACATTGACGTCTTGCCACACCTCGTTCAATCGTACAACCAATCTTACCATCGGAGCATTGGACGTGCCCCCCAAGAAGTGACTCCCGACAACGAAGTGACCGTCTTCGAGCGCCTGTTTGGACCGTCCACGACAGTGCCTGTCCCCAAGAAAGGTGGAGTGTTGGCCACGGGAGATTGGGTACGCATTGGCAAAACCAAACGCACTTTCGACAAAGGTTACTTACCCAATTGGACCACCGAATTGTTTCGTGTCACTGAACGTGTGCGTGGTCGTTATCCTCCCGTCTATAAATTAGAGGACATGAACGGGGAAGTGTTAAAAGGAACGTTTTACTTACCCGAGTTACAACGTGTGACCAAAAAAGAAGACGACGTGTACGAGATCGAAAGCATTCTCGATCGAAGAACTCGTAAAGTAGGAAAGAAACGTGTCAAAGAAGTCAAAGTACGTTGGAAAGGATATCCTCCCAGTTTTGACTCTTGGATCGACGCTTCGCAACTCATCGACTATAAAAAGAAGTGACCATCATGCCCTTCAACACAGTCTCAGCTACTGCAGTGACCACTCCTTCCCCCAGTTCTTCTCTGCAAGATCTACAAAAACAACCCTTGTGGGTGTGGTGTGGAGAACGTGTGCCTAAAACTCAAATCGTCTTTTTCTGCCAAATCTTTGTGGTGTATTGTGTCATCGGTGCTGCCATTGCCAATTTGAGTTTGCAACAAGGAGATAAACAATTGTGGACCATTTTACTCAGCAGTTGCATTGGTTACCTTCTTCCCAATCCGTCTCTGAAATATTCCTCTAACGGAAACAACAACAACGGGAGCCTTGTGTCCAACGTCAGTTCCAACAGTCACCCTAACCATCCTCTTTTAGACACTCCTCTCACTTCCAGTGACTCCTCGGATACTAGAACTGTGGAATTATGAACAACCAATTTTACTTAACGTTACCCAGTGACAGTTCCATGGAGGTGTTTCCCAATAACACTTTGTGCTGTTTCTCGGCCAAATTACCTCAGGCCATCCGATTGGATCACGAAGCCCGTTGGGAAGTGGCTTTGGTAGAAATTATTCACCCTACACAAATCAAAAACATCGTCGAAAATCAAAACACTTTGACGATAGAAGTTTGTGACGATCAAGTGCAACAAGTCATGGATGAACGCGCTAGTGGTGGTGGTGTAGCTGACTTTATCAAAACACCAAACCCCATAACTAAACGAACCACTTATCTGTTGAAAGTTCCTGCAGGTTATTATTTTAGTGGTCAACATTTGGTGAACACCATAGCTGAGAGGTTCAATTTCATGTTTAGTAAAGCTTTGGAGAGAGCCAAAAAAGTGTCACAATCGAGTACCACAAAATATCTCGTCGCCTACTGATGAAATTTTCTGAGGACAAAGTATTGGCCATTACATTTTGTCCTGAATTGTATCACATTTTGGGTGGAGACCCTAAGTTAATCAAGATTGCAAACGAAATACCAGCCGTGACCAGTAACGTGGATTTTGCGAAATATTTTCGATTCCCTGTAGAAATGAACCTAGGACTGAATTTGATTTTTGTGTACTCCGATGTGGTGGAGTACAACGTAGTGGGACACACCTCCGTACCGTTACTGCGTGTCATTCCTTTCAAAGTGGATTCTGCCACGAAGGCTGACGAGGAAGGTGGAAACACCTATCACGTTCACCGTGAATTTGTAAATCCTCACTATTTGTCCGTCAGTAAGCCGTATTTCGACACTGTCAACATTACTATAAAAGGAGATCTGGGGCAAAATATTCCATTCACCAAAGGGAAAGTCACAGTGAAACTCCATTTTCGAAAACGATTACTCTAACTTTTTGTCAGTCATGTATCCTGTGTACCAAGGAGTTGCTCGACAGCGAGGACATGGTTTAGGTGATATGCTCAAATCGGCCTTTCGTACAGTGGTTCCCATTTTGAAACCGATGGTGACACGAGGATTGCACGCCTTAAAAGATGCCGCGTTGACGCAAGGTAAAGAATTTCTCCAAAATGTCATCATTGACAAACAAAGCCCCAAAGAAGCTTTCTTGAGAGCAGGCAAAAATGTTTTGCTTCAAACGGGCAAAGACCTTTTGGGTCGGCGAGAAACTCCTATAAATGCCCTGGGCAATGCTGAGTTAGGCATTCCTGCTTCCCTGAGGCCACAGCAAGGACAAGGCAGAAAAAGACGACGAAAACACCCTTTCAGAGGACTTCACGCCCCTAGAGCTAGAAAGACAAAGAAAAGAAAAACCGTCCGAGAGTTAGACGTTTTTGATTATTAAAAAAAGGAAAATGATGCACCGAGAGTCTTGTGCTTGTTCCAAGTCGGAACTGGATCTGTTTGCCATGCCACCCACCATGATGACGATGCAAGAATCCCAATGGGTCGAATTTCATCCCGTCTCCTCTTTGGTGGATTCCGCTCCCATCGAGTTTGAAATCAAAGGACAGCCCGAAGATTACATCGATCTGAATAATAGTTACTTGTATCTAAAGCTGAAAGTGATCAAAACCGACAACACCAATCCGGGAGCCGATGCCGCAGTAGCTCCCGTCAACAATTTCATGCATTCCTTGTTCAGCGAAGTGGATTTGTACTTGAATAACAAACTGATCAGCAGTAGCACGGATACTTACCCTTACCGAGCGTACCTAGAAAATCTCTTGACGTACGGAAAAGAGGTCAAGAACACTCATCTGGATGCTTGCGTGGTATGGAAACCTGACACTGCAGGTGAGAACACGTTTAACGACAGAGCCCTGACAGCCGATGACGATCCTCACAATGTGGGTTTTAACGATCGTCGAAGGAAAATCCTGCAAGGTCGTAGTTTAGAACTGATGGATCGTTTGCATTTGGACATGTGGTTGCAAGAGAAGTATTTGCTGAACGGAGTGGATATTCGCCTGAGACTCAATCGCAGCAGTGTCGCTTTCCATTTGATGGCTCAAGCCAACGAGTACAAAACCATCATCCAAGAAGCCAGACTTTACGTGCGACGTGTAGAAGTGTTACCTAAAGCGGGAAACGACATCAGTCAAACATTGAGCAGATCGACCGCCAAATATCCGATACGACGTGTCGAAGTGAAAACATTCACCATTGCTACTGGACTCCGATCCAAGATCGAAGATCATCTGTTCCAAGGACAGTTACCCAAACGTTTAATCGTTGGTATCGTCAGTAATGCAGCCTTCAACGGAGCCCACGATCAAAATCCTTTCCAGTTTAAGCACTACAGAGTGTCCAAAATTGAAGTCAGTCGCGATGGCAAGACTTTGTGTACCAGACCCTTCGAACCTAACTTTGCCCAGAAGAATTACTTGAGATCGTACTTGTCCCTGTACGAAGCTACGGGACAACTAGGAACCAACACCAGTCACGGTATTTCGTACGAAGATTATGTCGGAGGTTACACTTTGTGGGCCTTTGATTTCACTCCAGACCAAGGCAGCGACGAGGGACATTTCCACCCTATAAAATCCGGTCAACTGCGTGTGGAACTTCAGTTTGCAGAAGCTCTCACTGAGACGGTCAACGTCATCCTGTATGCTGAATTCGATAATACCATAGAAATCAACAGTTTGAGAGAAGTCATTCTAGACTATTAGACACAATGGAAGACTCCTATCCCTCTTTAAACAGTGGAGAATCTTTGGACATGGAATGGGAGGATAGCGTGAAAACAGAACCCCAAGACGAAGTCAAAGAGGACGAGGTAGTCGTCAAGTCCAGATGGCCAGAACAAGAACAACATTTAGTGTCCTGTTTTGCTAAACACCTAGCGAATACCATTACGGAATTGTCCAAGAAATATTGTTACGGATGTCAAAACGATCATCCCAGTCAAATTCAACACGATAAATGTATGATGATGAGTCAAGAAGAAAAATTGGACGAGTATCTGGACGACGCTTGGAGTCTCATCTCAGAAGAAACCGTGTTGCATGAGTGGTATAAAGGCTTGCGTGATCATTCCTGTCCTCCACTGACTACTCTAGAGATCTATCGCATCGAAGCTCTCTTAGCCCAGAGTGCGGAGACAAGGCAAAGAAACGGATACTTGACAGATCGTTTCAAACAAAAAGTCAGAATTGAATTGATGACTTATCATTACCTGTGAAAAAAACAAAAACAACACAACAGAAAATGGATACCTGGGAACTTTATTACCTTTTGAACAATAGTTCGTATACTGCTTCTTGGAATCCTGTCGTGTGCGCTAAAGATGAACTACCTCATCGCAAACCTCAAGACCATCAAGCTTATGTCATCAACACGGACGAAAGTCATCTTCCAGGCACTCACTGGGTTGCCGTCTACTTCCCTCAAGAGAATTGTGTGGAATATTTTGATTCGTATGGATTACCCCCTTTGGAAGACGATATCATTGACTTTATGAGAAGAAATGCCCAGACGACACGATACAATAATGTGAAATTACAAGGCACAGATTCCATGGTGTGTGGACAATATTGTGTATATTTTCTTCATCAACGCAGTCTTGGATATCCTTTAGAACATTTAGTGACTTATTTTGATCGTCACTCTTCTAGAAACGATGAGAAAATAGATCGATGGTTTTGTGACCATTATAGTTATCTTTTGTCTTTAGCTAGGAAACGTAGTGTACATCAATGGCCTCATGACTTCCATCAATGGAAATCTCACATGATTTCACAACGTTGTCAACCTTGTCAAAAATAATTTGTTTGATGTTACTTGTTACTTGTGACTTATGACTTGTTACTTGTTACTTGAATAAAAAATGTTGTGTTTTGAAAAAAATGTGTCTGTCGTTTGTTTTCAAAAAAACACTGTGAATATATGCTCTTTGACTTCTTTCTATCCCTCATCATGACATTCGCTATCATAGCGTTCCGACACTAAAACCAAGTAGGGATGTTTTCTATCGCGTCCGCGTTTGAACCATATAAAGCGGGTGGGTCTCCAGTCTGACCATTCACTGTTGACTCGTCAACTTATGAAGATGCCTTCCAGACTAGCCCAGCTGAACGAAGCTTACGTCAATTTACATCGTGTCAGGCTAAACCTGATACCGAAGCCTGAAGAAATAGAGAATGTTAGGATGCTCTCCACAGTCCAAGGTCTGATAGAAGAGATGTTTAGAGAGGAAATTAAAAAAGAACAAGAAGAATGGACTGAGAAATACAGACTTCAGAAGAAGCAGAGAGAAGAACAACAACAGCAGCAGCAGCAGCAGCAGCAGCAGCAAGAACCAGACAGAGGTTTTGTGGACTGTCGAGTAGACACCAAAGAATTCTCTTTCTCTTTTCGCAGAAGCAGACCGTATCCAATAGGAAAGCCTACTGCCAGACGGGGACGCAATCTTAGACAGTAAAAAAAGATTGCCATTACTTCCGTGAACAAAAAAAACAGCCCTTTTCAGGGCTACCCAATACTCTCGAAAAGACATACTCATTCAATTTGCCAAAATTTGTCATTAGAAAATAGAAGTGTGTCTATAAGCACTTCGTTTCTTTTGTCAGTAAACAAAATATTTGTGTGTTTGTATGTTTAAAAAAAAATAGAAGTGTGCCTATAAGCACTTCGTTTCTCTGTCTTGTCCAATCGTGTCTGTCTGTGTTTGTAAGTAAAAAGTAAAAAAGTCAACGTGAGTGCTTCTTTTAAGTCCGCGTGTTACATGTGATGGTAAATTTGAGTGCTAGGGAATGTTTACTTTCACGTCCGTGCTACAAGTATATAAATCGGTGCGATCGTCAGTCTGGTTACCCACGTTGACGTAGCAGCTGCAACAAAATGAGTAGAATAACAAAACTACTAGAACTCCAGATGCACCTGGAATATGCCAGACGGTTGCTAGATGAGCTGGCTATGGAGGCTTTAGCCGAAGAAGCCAGGCTTGAAGAGGAGGAGAAGAAAAAGAAAGAAGAGGAGATGAGAGGGATCCTACCTCACCTCATGCTAAGACCTCTGTGTGAGGTCAAGCCTGAGGTGAGGACGCCTCCACAGGCAGTAGCAGCACCACAACAAAGACAGCCACAACCTCTGCCGCCAGTAACACCAGTACCAAGAGCCGCTGTCCTCCAGACAGAAAACTGGGAGGAGGAATTGGAAAGACAGAGGCAAGAGTGGGAGCCTCGGCGTCAGCATCCCAGGGTGCTGAATAGAAGAAGAAGAAGGGAACAAGTGTTCACTATCCCTCAAACTGAGGAGTGGGATAGTGAAGCCAATCAACCTCCCTCTGCGCTCCCAACCACACGCATCAATTGGGAGCAGGACTGGAGCCGGCGATGCGTGTGTGGTGCCCGCCCTGGGAGATGTCATCATTAACCAGGTGCATTTGCAGTTCTAAAAAACAGCCCTTTTCAGGGCTAACCAGATCTCTAGAAAAGAGAACCTATTCAATTTGCCAATTCGTGTGAATGTAGTGTAGTGTGACTATAAAAACTCACTCTTTAATGATGTGTGTGTGTGTGTGTGTGTGTGTGTGTGTTTGCATGCGCGTTCGTTGGTGTGAATAGTATATGGGTGTGTGTTTTTCTTCTCTTCCTTCGTTGGTGTGATAGTATAATGTGTGTTTTATGCTTGCTCGTTCGTTGGTGTGGATAGTATATAATATGTTTTTTTCTCATCCCGATTGTGTGGATGGTATGTTTGTGTGTTTTATGCTTGCTCGTTCGTTGGTGAGGATAGTATGTGTGTTTTATGCTTGCTCGTTCGTTGGTGTGGATAGTATATGGGTGTGTGTTTTTCTTCTCTTCCTTCGTTGGTGTGATAGTATAATGTGTGTGTTTTATGCTTGCTCGTTCGTTGGTGAGGATAGTATGTGTGTTTTATGCTTGCTCGTTCGTTGGTGTGGATAGTATATGGGTGTGTGTTTTTATTCTCTTCCTTCGTTGGTGTGATAGTATATGGGTGTGTGTTTTTCTTCTCTTCCTTCGTTGGTGTGATAGTATAATGTGTGTTTTATGCTTGCTCGTTCGTTGGTGTGGATAGTATATAATATATTTTTTTCTCATCCCGATTGTGTGGATGGTATGTTTGTGTGTTTTATGCTTGCTCGTTCGTTGGTGATGATAGTATAGTGTGTGTTTTATGCTTGCTCGTTCGTTGGTGAGGATAGTATATTTGTGTGTTTTATGCTTGCTCGTTCGTTGGTGTGGATAGTATATGGGTGTGTGTTTTTCTTCTCTTCCTTCGTTGGTGTGATAGTATAATGTGTGTGTTTTATGCTTGCTCGTTCGTTGGTGAGGATAGTATATTGTGTGTGTTTTATGCTTGCTCGTTCGTTGGTGTGGATAGTATATTGTGTGTTTTATGCTTACTCGTTCGTTAGTGAGGATAGTATATCATATGTGAAGTGAGTGCAAGGGATGTTTTCCTTCACGTCCGTGCTTGAAGTATATAAAAGTATAGCGTTCGTCATTCGCGCCATTCAACACAGAATACAAGATGGATCTTTTTAACAAGTTGACAGACAGTTGGTGGTGGATGATAGATGGAGTCCATGTGGTGGAAAGACTTCAAATGGAGTGGAGGTTTGAAGTCAGCCTAGACTTTATGACAAGTATGAAAGTAGCAAGTTATGAACTACAAGGCATAATAGTGGAGGAAGCGGATAAGTTGAGAGGCTTCAACTATCCAAAATATGTCAGAGTAGGCACATTGAAGCAGACCCTTGATGTTGTCACCAAAATAAGGTGTTTTTTGGAAGACACATTCATTTTAACAGAATGGCCTTTTGTCAAAAAAGGCTTAGACAATATCAAGAAAGCGGAAGACCTAATGAAAAAAGTACTGGAAGAAGAAGTAAAGAAGATCAAGGAGACGTGGGCAAAAGAGAGGAAGGAAAAGGAAAACCAAAAGAAGAAAGAAGAGTTTGAGAAACTAAATCAGAACTGGATGAAAATCCAACAAAAATTCAGAGCTCTCGGACATCCTGACTGGATGCCGAAAGAAGAAAAGAAGAAAGGAATTATTCAAAAAGTCAGGAACTGGTGGAAGAACTGGAGAAGATAAAAGAAGAAGAAGAAGAACCCAAAGGCCCTTTTCAGGGCCACTTCCAATGCCTCGAAAAGATCTTAATTTTCATTTGGTCTCCACCCTAAACGAATATATATAAAACCCTTCCTCTACTAAAAAACACGAACGCTCTTGATTCGTGTTTGTCTATAGCCCTCTCTCAGGTAGCTTGACGTCACAGTACTTCTCTTTTTGCTACATTGTTACCAGTGTGACGTCATGCCACCTGTCGCTTATCGCTCTACAAACCCACAGTCTACTAGTAGCCGCTCTACAAAATTTCCATTGACGCTATACAGGCCCAGGGTGTTCTAGTCCCTCTACCCAATTTTCCATTGACGCTATACTGGCCCAGGGTGAGATTTTATTTCTTGACGCTATACTGGCCCAGGGGGGGTCTGTAATGCTAATTCCCATTGACGCTACGGTAACCCCATATACTACTTATATATATATATATATATATATATATATATATATATATATATATATATATATATATATATATATATATATTGATTGAAGGGTACATGATCGTGTGTAGTTAATCCAAGTTAGGGATATGTTTCTTCTTATGTTTAGTGATTGTTTTGGATATGGGTTTTCGTATTACATATTGTTTGTAACTCCACCGTGGCAGTCACCTCAGTTTCGCAGAATTCATTACCAGTTTTCATTTTCACTGTGGGTTTCATAAAAGCTTAAATCGTCTGGGAATCACAAACTTCATTCAGCTGAGAATCATTGTCGCAAGACACGGACGATGATTCTTCATGCGCTTTAATCACCCGTGGCTGACTGTGCTGAACTCTCCATGTTCATCAAAAACAAAAATATGTCAAGCACAACACAATGTAACAATTTCCTAAACATCTATGAAAGTGCCGGTTTTATCAATCAGTAAGTGATTTTGCATGGAAGATAAACTTTGATTGGCTTAATATCTACATCTACTAATTCCATATATTTTGCTATTGGTCACACACTAAAGACATTAAAGTCCACTCCTTGTGAACAAATAAGAGGGGGTGAGTAATGGGTGGGGAGGAAATATAAAGCAGTAGAAACTTTGACTTCACTGAAAATGATGAATACAATATGGCAGATTTTAACATACGTAGATGAAGCGAAGGAGGAGGACAACGACGACTACCACGTGGATGATGATGATGATGATTATGATGAAAAAGCAACAAGAACGACGACAAGACGATCACCACTTCCACTATAGCTTTTGCAGCTCTGCTGCAAATAAGGTTTTATTGATCCAAGTTTAACGCTTGCAAAGGTTGCCACTAGAAACATCAGGTACTAAACTATTTCTAAGATACAGTTGTAATCAGTTTTCGACGTAAGATGCATTGATTTTCATCTGTGATAGTCCCTATCGCATATTTATTACATGGAATGTTTCATAGCATGAGGTCGCAACATAACGACTAACTGGAAATGTGCATGTCACTGGTTGCATGGTGTTCATCAGTACGTGATTATTAAGAGCACAGACAATGGGATTTAAGTGCCTTGCCTAGATGAACACTACTGTAGCCGACCTAATGTGATACAGGCTGGATTCTAGCTACGATGTCGTAGCCTCAGCTTGATTTGTTGTGGTTGAAGCTACGAACTGATCCCATACCATGTAATGGAGCAAAAAAAAAAAAAAATCATCACTAAAGTCAGAAAAACAAATAGTGTAGAAATCTACTACATAAGTATAATCATGTTGTGAAAGAAGTTTGGCTTATTATGAATTTATTAAGCCCTTACACGATACAATAAATTGGCATGGTTACACTAACCTAGCCGTGTCCGCCATGACAGATAAGGCAAGACTCTCGCCGTGACCCCTTTTCTAAATAAGGCTTGCCAGACCATATTTGGATATTCTACGCGATGTTATTAATTGTTGAATGACATAACGAGCGAAGACGGAGAATGAATACTAGCATTAATTGCGGAAACCAGTTTTTGTTGAGAAAAGGCAAGTGGCAAATAATGGCTTCTTGGTGAAATTTGAAAGTCACCGATAAACCATATTTACTTTTAATGTGCAGAATTTCCAACTCAAACCGCGCCATAGTTTTGCTACCATCTGTTTACGTTTCCAAATAAGACCTCAATGTCCTTATACAGCACACAAACAAACAAGGCTGAGAACGGAAATAGTCATTATTTGAACTAATATGGCGGACGATCTAAACGAAAATATCGGATAAGAAAGGTAAACGAGATTTTAAAACTATTTCTTCAATGATTTGTAATAATTCCGGTATTAAATAAAAGGACTACTCAATTTATTTCATTATATGCAAGGAACATGTTCAAAATTGTTTATATTAGGCTAAAAAAAGCGCCGGCTGTGAATCACACCCGGCTTGCTCCATTGACACACATAGGCTCATGTTTGTACCCCGTCCACGAGGTAGGAGTAGGGGTACTAATATTAGTACTTGCTGGATTCGAATCCGCAGTGCCTTGATTTTGAATAACTACTGAGCCACCACTTCTCCCAAATATACTGTGTACATCCAATCACCCACTATATACTCTCTGAACTCAATAATTTTCGCCGGATGGGGCGATTCAAGTGGAGGTGAGGGCAACCGAGTATCGTTCCCTCCAACTCCCCACTTATTAAAATTGAGTGCCAAGCAACGGGAACGTTTCCTATGGTAAGTTTTCTTGAGAGTCAGATGATGAAAATTATGCCGTGAATAAATTAAAATGCAGTAGCTTCACACCCTAGGCTCCCCGCTGGTAGTTTTATCCCACAGACTTCGTATCTGTTTACCCCTACCCCTTCCTCTGAACGATATTTCTGGATCCGTCACTGGCTAACCTTGGAACTTTAAAACCGTTCATCTCAGCAGGCGTATATATTATGTAAATTGTTTCAGTCTCTAAGTGAAAAAGTAATACATTGATGTAATTAAAAAAAATAAGGATTTAATGTTTGTGAAGCAATTTTAAATTTCATACAACTTTGCTCGATCCTTTTCTCTGCCTTTATTCGTTCCTTTTCTTTTTCCCTTCAGCCATACTTGTTCCATTTACATTATGTCAGCATTATATGCAGAACAAATAAGTTATACGTTTACAAAAGAAAACTCAGAGAAATATACTGTCAAATTCAAACGGTCATAAGGTGTGAGTGACAGGCAGACATATAATTGATTGCAACACACATATATCATCTAAGTGATTAAAGGTTGATTTGCCCGTTTGGGTCATTACACCATGTTATTTGGCCCTGTTACTTCAAATAAACTATTTTATTATTAATTCTAACTAATACTGTTTAACTACATTACATTATTTCAGTTACTAACAGGTAAAAATATTAAATCAACTGCCATTGGAGCAAGCAATTTCATTTTCTCCCCGGAAATTCACCAAACATTTAGTCATGAATATTCAAAATATAATGTTTTGGAATTCATAATTTTTAGTTCAGTTTTAGAAACTAAAAACATACAATGCTTAAGTGGAAGTTGATTAATTATTGCTACCTATATGTTGTCTAAGCACTCCTATCAGTCAGAATTCATTACAATGTATAGTCTGTTTTGTCCATTGAAACTGATACGTCCAAAATTACATCATGTAAGGACCAAAATAGGCACATTAATATTGCTCATATTTCCTAATTATACATTTTACAACGCCAAAAATACACGGCGTAAGGACCAAAATGGGCATGCATAGATAAAATTGGTACTTTGTATTGGACAGAGAAGTTTTATATTTGGCAGTATGTACAAGAAAGTTGTATAACTGCATACAGAAGAGTATGTTAGAAGCCGAATTAAAAGGAACAAATGTAATTACAGAAGGGATATGTAACTGTAACCAGCGTTGCCTTGTTAATATATATCGGTAACGTACGACTCTTAAAAATATTTGCAGGTTTTTAGATTGTGTGTTGCGAATCTTGTAATCCCTGTTAAGCAGTATGTAATAACATCACACTATACATTCATATTCCGTTTCTTATATACCTCGTATGTTGTAACCCTTAGGACCTGCGTGTAATAAAGTCTTGTTTTGAGTATGTGGTCCAATGTTTGCTTACTGCCGTCATGTCTGGACTGTTTGGGTTGAGTGTTTGTTTCAATGTCAAAATTCTCATTAACACCAAACTGACCCTGGAGAACTTTGGATCTAGTGTGATCTGATGAATAATATCTTGTTAATTTGATACCCATTTTAACCAAAGCACAAAACATGTGCCTTATAATCTATCGGGCATTTTGGGCTATAAAAACAGAGAAGTCACATTAAAGAATTTTAAAGCTCTAATGTTCTTTTTGTCTGTGTTCTTAAAAGAAATTCGCAACAGTTGGGCTGATCCCGCTTTAAAGCATTTTGCCTACAACGTGTTTGGGGTATTTCTACTTCTCAACGGTAAACTATGCAAACAGCTGGATTTATTATTTATCTATATGTATGTATGTATGTATGTATGTATGTATGTAAAACATTTATTGTCTTATTAACATAATTAAAGATATACAAATGTATTTACAAAATGCACACGATACAATACTAAACTATACTATACTATAAAACAGATTAAACGGCATTTCCCTATTGTTATATGTGTAAGTTTGAAATGTTATGATTTTATTATTATAACACGTTATGATTGACAGTAGGGCCAAGGAAGTCATGGTATGATTGACAGTAAGGCCAAAGGAAGTCTTGTTATGATTGACAGTAAGGCCAAGGGAACTTATGGTATGATTGACACTAAGGCCACGGGAACTCATGATATGACTGACAGTAAGACTAAGTGTACTCGTGGTATGATTAACCGTGTCAGTCGTTCCTTTCGATATTTTCACTTTCTTCTAAAAATAAAACAAAGACAAAAACCGAAAATATCTCCAAAGCATCCAGAATAAAAACCTCTCAGATTATACAGGTAATAAATAAGGTTATCATAACTAACAATAGTAAATTTTTTTAATCAGTTTTCTCAAAAACAACTTAACAGAATTTGACCAAGTTTGTCAGAACATTCATAAACCTTCTACTAACCTAGATTTATTGCATAATTTTCATTTGGCTTTGAGGGAGATGTCACGCCCACGTGAACCTCTTCGTAAATCAAAATGAACCGTTGACAATATTTTATAATAATTGTAACAACTGACCTATTAACTACGTTCCGACAAAACAAGCACAGACTGAAAAATAGCAATGGCTCCTACATTTGTAATATATACACATTTAATTTACCGAGGCTACGACAAAGACCTGATTGCGGAGGCAGCCCAAAGAGCTAAACAAACAAACCGCGATGACCTACTAAAATATGGGAAGAAGAAAAAGGCTGATAGGATACCATTTATCCTGACCTACCATTCAGACAACCCCAAAGTAGGTAAAATCATCGCGAAACACTGGCCCATCGTACTAAAGCTAATCCTTCCGAACAAACCTGTAGTAGCCTACCGGAGACCAAAAAACCTCAAGGACATCTTAGTCAGGGCGAAGCTAACGCCAATCACTAGTCAAGACCACCCTAGTCAATCTGGCCCCTGTTGCGAAAAAAGATGCAAAACCTGTCAACATATGATAGAGACCAGGACATTTACTAGCACAGTGACTAGAGAAAAACTAAACATACATGGTCCAAACAAAATGTGCAAAACAGAGAATGTAATTTATCTCATCACATGTAAGATCTGTAGCCTTCAGTATGTCGGAGAAACTGAAACGCTACACAAAAGGATCAACCTTCATAGATCTGACTGGATGACAATGAAGCTGTACAGAAGCCCGGTCGCAGAACACTTCTCCTCCCCTGGCCACACTTTCAGTGATATAACACTTATTGCAATTGCTAACAACCCCAACTGGAGTTCTGAAACCAGGAAGGAAAAGGAATCTTACTGGATACGCCGTCTTAGAACATTGAAACCAAGCGGTTTAAACCAAGAAGACTAGAAAAAGACAGCCATGCACAAGTGGAATTATCCTTTGCAGCCGACACATTTTCTTTTCAAAACTTTTCTAAATTTTCTTAGTAGTCTTCAATTACTACTATAAGAATGAAATATCCGGGATATAATTACACAAAGTAATAGATATCGCTAAGGCTCGTCGACAAAATTCGTCACGACTCCATTAGTGGGTGGAATCTATCCCACATAGATAAAAGATAAATTAAGGGTCCATGTCAAAACTTTAAATACAGGACGTAATGGCTCAAATGTGTACGTAAGATACAATCTTGCAGCATGTGCTGTATTCGACCTCCTTTCTCAAGACGCGAATTTCTCGACATTAGCTCGACGAACTTCTTCAAATTTTTCCTACTGTAAGAACTGGTCCCAAGCTTGATAATGTCCAAGAAGCGTTTAAATAAAAGTCCGCTCGGAAGAGGTTCAATTAGTACAATCCATTCAAACAATCTGTTAACATTTGCTGGATTTTTCATACCTAGTACCCATAGGGCGCCCCTTATTTCCCTGATTCTTTCACCAAAAATGTCGTCAGGACTTTCATCATAGGTGGACTCTATCCCCTAGAGTTTAAATATCAAAGAAGGGTCCATGTCAAAGCTGTATAACGAGGGTACGTAATGGCCCAGCTGTATACATAAGATATCATCTTTTTACGGCATGTGTTCTACTCTACTTCCTTTATCTAGTCGCGAATTTCTCAAAATCGGCCAGACCAATTTTCTTGAAACTTTTCCTAATGTTAAAACGGTTCCCTAATTAGATACTGTCCAAGAGACGTTGAAATCAAAATTCTCTAAGATGGATTACAATCAGTACAAACTATTGATACAATCTATTAACATTTGTGTGTTTTTCGTTCCCGGTACCCATAGCGAGCATCTTATTTCTCTGATTCTTCTCGACGCAGTTCGTTAGGACTTCCTTCATATGTGTGCTTTATCCTCTGGAGAAAAAAATTCAAAGAAGGGTCCGTGTCAAATCTCTCAAGAGTGGATGTAATGGCCCAAATGTATACATAAAATATAATTTATTTACTGCATGTGTTGTTTCCGACCTCCTTCATCTAGCCGCGAATTTCTAGACCTCGGCTTTAAGAATTTTCTTGAGACTTTTTCTACTTTTAAAACAGGTCCCTAGTTAAATACTCTCTAAGAGATATTGAAATCAAAATCCTCCAAGATGGAGTACAATCAGGACAAACTAGTGATACAGTCTATTAACATTTGCGTGTTTTTCAAACCCGGTACGAATACCCCCCCCCCCCCTTTATTTAGCTGACTCCTCTCGACGAAATTGGTCAGGACATCCTCGTGCATGCACTCTATCCCCTAGAGATAGAGTTTAAAGGAAGAGTCTTTGTCAAAACTCTAAAGAGGGGACTAATGGTCCAAATGTATACTTAATATATAGTTTTCTTACGACATGTGTTGTTCCCGACCGCCTTCATCTAGCTGCTAATTTCTCGAAATCGGCTCAACGAATTTCCTTCGAACTTTTCCTACTGTTAGAACGGGTATCTAATTAGATACTGTCCAAGAGCCGTTGAAATCAAAATGCACTTAGTAGGAGTGCAATTAGTACAAACTATTGATACAATTTATTAACATTTACGTGTTTTTTCATACCCCGTACCCAATGGACGCGAATTGTTTCCTCTAGAAGAAATTCGTCAGGACTTCCTTCGTGGATGGACCTATCCCCTGGAGACAAAATATCAAGGAAGGATCCATGTCAAATCTCGTAAGATGGGACGTAATGGCTCAACTGTATACTTAAGATATCATCTTCAGACGGTATGTGTTGTACTCTACCTCCTTTCTCAAAGTCGCGAATTTCTAGAAAGCGGCTTAAGAAATTTCTTTCGAATTTTTCCTACTGTTAGAAGGAATCTCTAATTAGATACTGTCTAAGAGACCTTGAAATCAAAATCCTCTAAGTTGGAGTACAACTAGTACAAACTATTGATACAATCTATTAACATTTGCTTGTTTTTGATACCCCATACCCAAAGGGTGCCCCATTATTTCGCTTTTTCCTCTCGAAGAAATTTGTCAAGGCTTCCTTCGTAGGTGGGCTCTGTCCCCTAGAGATAAAATATTAAAGAAGTGTCCATGTCAAAAATGTATAAAGAGGAGGCGTAATGGCTCAACCGTATACGCAAGATATCATCTTCTTAAGGCATGTGCTCTGCTCGACTTCCTTTATTTAGCCGCGAATTCTCAAAATCGGCTCAACGAATTTTCTTGAGACTTTTGCTACTGTTAAATCGGGTCGCTAATGAGATACTGTCCAAGAGACGCTGAAATCAAACTCATCTAACTTCAAGTACGATCAGTACAAACTAGTGATACAATCTATTAACATTTGTGGATTTTCAATACCCGGTACCCATAGCGCGCCCCTTATTTCGCTGATTCCTCTCGAGGAAATTCATCAGGACTTCCTTCGAAGGTGGACTCTGTCCTCTATGGATAATATATCAAAGAAGGGTCCATGTAAAAGCTCTAAAGAGGGAACGAAATTGCCCCAAAATGTATACATAATATAAAATCTTCTTACGCCAAGTGTTGTACTGGACCTCATATCTAGCTGCGAATTTCTCGAAATCAGCTCGACGAACAGGACACTAACTAGATAATGTCCAAGAAGCGTTGAAATCAAAACCCTCTAAGTAGAAGTTCAGTTTGTTGAAACTATTGATCCAAATCTTTGAAGATTTGCTTTTTTTTTCATACCCGGTACCCATTTGGAGCCTCTTATTTCGTTGTTACCTCTCAACAAAATTCGTCAGGACTTTTTTGGTGGATGAACTCTATCCTTTAGAGATAAAATAACTAAGAAGGATCGATGTCAAAACTCTTCAGAGTGGATGTAATGGCCCAACTTTATATGTAAAGCATCATCTTCTTACGGCATGTGTTGTACTCGACCGCCTTTCTGAAGCCGCGAATTTCTCGAAATCGGCTCGACAAATTTTCTTCGAACTTTTCCTGCTGTTAGAACGGGTCCCAATCTATTAACATTTGCGTGTTTGTCATAAACGGTACCCATAGTACGCCCCTTATTTCGCTGATTTCTCTTGACGAAATTCGTCAGGATTTCCTTCGTAGGTGGATTCTATCCCCTAGAGATGAAATATTAAACAATGATTCGTGTCAAAATTCAATCAAAAGGGGATGTAATTGCTCAAATGTATACGTAAGATATAATCTTCTTACGACATGTGTTGTACTCGACATCCTTTATCTAGACTGGAAGTTCTCGAAACTGCCTCGATGAATTTTCTTCAAACGTTTCCTACTGCTATATCCCCAAGAGATATAATATCAAGGAGGGGTCCATGTAAAAACTTTAAAAAGAGAGGACGTAATTGTCCAGAATGTAAACTTAAGATATAATCTTAGGGCATGTGTTGTGCTCGACTTGCATTATCCAGCCTCGAATTTCTCGAACGTTGGCTCTACGAATTATTTTCTTCTACTTTTTCCTGTTGTTAACTAGATATTATCCAAGAGGCTTTGAAATAAAAATCCTCTAATAGAATTTCAATTGGTACAAACTTTTGATACAATCTATTAAAATTTGCGTGTTTTTCATACCCTGTACCCTTCGGAGGCCCCTTGTTTCGTTGCGTCCTGTCGATGAAATTCGTCAGACGTTCCTTCGTGGGTGATCTGTATCCCACAGAGACAAAATATTAAAGAAAGTCTATTTTCAAAACTCTTTAAAGAGGGGATATAAAGTTCCAACTGTATACGTAAGATATAATCTTCTCATCGCATCTGTTGTACCTGACTTCTTTTATCTAGCCGCGTATTCCTTGAAATCGTCTAAACGAATTTTATTTTATAGTTTCCTACTGTTAGGACGGGTCCCTCTCTAGGTACTTTGAAACAGGGGTTCATATCAGAATTCTCTAAGTAAGGGTTTAAGCATAGCAAAGTTTGGTTGCAATCTGTTCATAGACTGTAACGTCTTTTAATACTGCTGGTATCCATAAAGACTAGGGGTGAAACGATACACCTGTGCCGCATATCGATACAATTCACGATACGCTGCCTGCAATACGATGCATATCGATACACATATGATCTTGGTGGTTTTTCCATCTTTGTAAGGTAGGTGGTGTCCTTTCATGTTAACATTTTTGTCCTAATCCCAGTATGCAGATGACAGATAGACATATATTTATCATATATTTATATGCAATTCTTATTGATGAGAAGATAACAACAATGCTTTCAAACAGACTACCTGTTGGTTGCAATGAGTTTTATCCAATGTTTTAGGCCATTTAATGGTGGCTCCATTTAACTCTCTTTGTTTTGTTCAACATAAATGATTTGAAAACATCTTAGTACCAATTCTATGTCTCAGTTAAACTTGGAAAATATTACAATGTTATCTTCAAAAAAAGAAGAAATAATGCAGTTTCCTCGTGCAAAGAAAATCTCATCTGGAACAAATTCGGAAATGGGAATAAAGTTCAATACTAACAAAATCGATCACATTTTACTTTCTGCAGATGCAAAATACTGCTGCAGCCACATGTACTTGTATTTGTTAGTGAAGAAGGAAAACTATTGACACCCAGTCCTATTCTACAATTTTTTTTTTACTTCCACAAGGTGATAAACTTGAGCAGTTTGAAATCTGCCTCATTGCTCGTTCTATGCTAATTTCATTTATTCAGTCAGTGCCTTTATTCACTGATTAAATATCTCTGTATAAAAAAGAGAAATTACAAATTTATTCCCAATGCACAATATAAAGAGAGATGATGACAGGATTTTATCTTAAGGGAGACCCCCGTCCCTCCCCCCCCCCTTTATCAAAGAGACGAGAAGGGGGAGGAAGAAACGGTCATAGGTCAATATTTATCTAAACTTCAATATCTGTCTCTCTTTCTTCCTGCTCCACTTTCTTCTAGCTCTACTGAAATCAACATCTTTGACAGATGTCACTTCTAGTTGTATAAGCATTAATCTGTTCATTATTTCTGAGCATACTCTGCCCATTTTCTTTGTATCAATATTGTTCTTTGCTTCTTTCCGAAGGGGCATATACATTACTAGCTTTGTCAGCTGTTGGGAAACTGATCTTTGTGACTGTCATGTACAATTTTCCAGAGATCAGATATTATTTTTTGGATACATCTGCTCCAAAATAGGATTTTTCAGTTACATAAACTTACTTTGTTAAATCTGTAGTTTACTGACAGAGGTATTAAAATAAATATCATTACTTATTAATTTCATTTTTTACCCTTATTTCATTCAATTTATCTTAACCCTGATATGGATACATGTATATGGTTTTGTATCATATGATTCACAGGGCGAAACTTTAAAAATTATTGTCATCATCACTATCATTAGCAAGTATTTGCTGAACGAAATCGTAATGAACCACGCCGGGAATCAGACATATGGTTTTCTAGGTAGCCCGTATTTTAAACAGGCAGTTGTAAAACTTTCTTCATGAGTGGTTCAAACTTCGCCATAATGCTTATTCCTGGGCACGTTGTGCTAATCAAATTTAGTTTCAAAACCATTCATGTCGTGCTTGAAGAACCCAGATGTGGAAAGGTTTCTATCCGAAAAACAGATGTCGTGACAACAACGGTTAAATAAAAATGTATACTTCGAAAAGCACATTTTCATATGTGAGACTTCTCGCGTTTCATTGTTCTCCAAACGCGCAAATTCGTACAAATTTTGCACGATTCGCGAAATGGCACACCCTGACAGCATCTCCGCTTAAGTACTTGACATATCTAATGACTTTCCCGCGAAGTCTCTCTCTTGCTTTGCCAATACTTCCTGTTTGTCACGCAGAGAATAAGCTACATTGATTTCTGATTGGTGGTTATTGTTTACTCTGAACCGGAAAAGCAATGACCACAAATGAGAATTCAGTGTAACATATTTTACGGTGCAACACACTGGTAGCGTAGCTTTCAAATCCACCAAAGGAGTCAAGATACAATTCAAAGCAGAAACTTCGCGTGAAAGTGGTTATTAAATGGTGAGTAAAGTACTTAATTATACATGTGGAACACGTTTGGAATGTATTGTGTATGCTGAACATACTTCTGAGTTAAGATAATTAGCATGGAATGGGGGAGGGGGCAGATTACGAACCATGTCACCGTGATAACTTGTAGTCGGCGAGTGCGTATTCTCCAATAGTCTTTTTCGTCTTTACTAATAAACATGAGTGCCTGTGACTGCAAATGCTGTTTCAGATGGGTTATAATTTGACAGAACAACAAGGTAACTAATAATAATTATTCATAACTGCTGAAGACTAAACTAACATGCATACAGGGGCCCCCAAGTTTCCGAGTGGTCTAAACATCTCACCGTTACAAATCACTGCCATCTCACCTCTGTCTGCGTAGGTTCGAGTCTCGGGTTCGGCCAATGTTGTTATGTGAGAAAGCTTGCCAGTAGCTTCTCGTGGGTCAGTGGTTCTTTCCGGGGTTTTCCGGATTCTTCCTCCACCATTTATACTGGCCGCCATGTATAGCCTATCTTGTGCTGAACAATGGTGTTAAACCCTACAACAACAACAACAACAACATGCATATGGCAAGTATCGTTTTGTATCGATTCTCCGTCTCTTGTATATCGATATGTGTGTCGTTTGAGCAAATGTATCGATGGATCGATATATCGATGAGTCGTTTCACCCCTTGTAAAGACCTTCTTAGTTTTCCGCTTACTTTAGACGAACACCGTCAATAATGCATTTGTTAGTGAAATATATCGCTGCGTAGAAGATATCTAGCAATGATCAATGTCAAAATCATTTTAGGGGTGAACTGTAGGAACCAGATATGGACTGAAGAAGTAATCTCCTAATGGACTTTGTTATAACTGTCATATATTGATCTCCGGATTCCTAGAAATCGGGCCGATGAATTTCATTAAAATTTTCCTACAGTTGGAACACATCCAAAGAGGCGTTGAAATCAGTATCTTCTAAGTAGGGGTTCAATAATTACAATCTATTCAATCGATCCAAAATGTGAGTATTTTTCATACCCGGTGCCCGTAGGTTGCCCCATTTTTGCTGATTCCTCTCAACGAGATTCGTCCGGACTAATGTCCCCTAGAGATAAAATGTCAAAAAAGGTCAATGTCAAAACTCTTTAAAGAGGGGACGTAATGGCCCATCTGTATAAGTAAGATATAATCTTCTTGCGGCATGTGCTGTACTACACCCCACCCCTTTATGTAGCCCCAATTTTTAGAAATCGGCTCGACGAATTTTTTTTTATAACTTTCGCTTCTGGTGGAACAGATCCATGAATAAAAACTATCCATTAGACACTGAAATCCAAATTGTCAAGGTACGGGTTTAATTCGTACTAAGTTTTGATAGAATTGATCGAAACTGAGCGTGTTTTCAAACCCCTACCCATATGCTTGTTTCCCAGTTCCAAGGACTTTAAGACAACAGTCGATGTCAAATGAAGGCTTCATAAACTCGTAAATACTTCAAATAATTCTCTTCTAAGCACATTATGACCAAACATGAGCAATCTCCAATTTCACACTTGTATGGGATTTTTTGTATTTTCACGTTTCATTGAGTCATTAGTAAGCTTTGCGAATCCGAATAGTATTACTTCACGCGATGCAACACAAGACACGACCCAAACGCATAACGCAACTAATTAATCCTATCTCAAATTACTAAACATGTATACCTACCAATATCATACTCTCTTCCTACACATAGTCCGTGATCTTTCTGTATTAGGCCTAGCTTTATACAGCAGGCACCAAACGAACACTCCTATTTCTCCAGCTGGGTTAGAAAAACACCAATGCATGCCCTGAAGATCTTTCATCGGTAATAACTAAATGGTAACCAACTACATACTTAATTGGGAATAAGGAATAAATAGTTCACTGGATGTGAATAAGGTATAAGTATCCAAATGTATATGAAAATGGTTGAATCGGGAATAAGTAACTGGTTACTTATTCCTTATTGAATCGTGAATAAGGAATAAGTAACCAACTTGATTCCGCTGGTATTGACACACTTCAGGTTAAAACATTGTAAACATTTTGTATGGCTTATCTAACCTAACATGCTCTACTGAATTTTTCAACGGAGATCCATTGTTTAAAAAATGATGAACTGTGTCAAATATTCTATTGATTTAGAAGGACATTTGCTCTTGAAGTTATGATTTGTACAGAATAAATCTTAGTTTAAATGTTATTGGTTGCAGAACTGCACATTATTAACTAGCGGCTGGGACAAGCTTTTTACGCGCAACAATTTAGAAAGTTGCAATGCGTGAGCCAGAATGAACGAAATTATTCCTTCTGTTTTCTCTCTAGGCTATTTTATTAAAATAAAATATTTGGGATAAACATAAGCTCGATTGGGTAATGTTTTAAACTGAAACTTATGAAATTAAATTTATGAAACTAGATGAATAATTTCCAGCTATTACGAGCTAAGGCTAGCAAGAGCTGGACATTATTCAACTCGTTTCGTAAATTTAATATTAAATCATCACCGATTTGAGATCCTCTAATTAGTACATGTCTGATTCGAAGATTTTGCTTTTGAGTTTGAATTTATGCCCAAAAGTTTTGGGGAAATATGGAACAGTCTTGTTTAACACAAGAACAGAATTGCAACCTTAGAAAAGCACGAATGAAGGTGCGAGAGAAGTATTGCATAAAACATAAATTAAAATCAAATGAAACATTTTTCTCTGCTTTTATGATTATAATTGGATACAAGTTTTAAAGTGTGTGCTGAAAATGAATCAACAAGAAATTATGTTGAATGTTGTCTTGACTGCATCGCCCGTATAAGTACATATATAAAAACCTGACATAGATAATTCAGCAAGAAACGCAGTTCAGTACAACCACAATTTACGTTTTGTCTGTCTAACATCAGTGACAAATGTCAATGCGCATATGAAATTGCATGGTCATACATGCAGCAATATCTAAAAATCGGATCTAAAAGCGATAGAGATGTCTGGCATACTTTACTAGGGAAATGATGATCGCTATGTATGTCTAACTACAATATATGAGAGAGAGAGAGAGAGAGAGAGAGAGAGAGAGAAAGAGAGAGAGAGAGAGAGAGTACAGATTCACTCTGTAATACATTTAATGATCCCCATTCCGCAACAAAAGATATTGCTCTAATAATTGATCATCAAAGCTGCTCTCCTCCTTGAAGAAACTTTGCATTTAAAATATTTCATCCCATTGGCGATATGGTCTTCTATTACAACATAAATTACCGTGAAAGCATATCGAGTTCTACCCGCTATTCGCATATCAGACCGCACATTGATGCGGCATATGACTATATAATTCGTTGTCATGCACTGTGTTTAGACTGGAAAATCTGTGCGAACATCTAAACCTTCTTTCAACGCTATTTACAGTCTTTCTACATTCAAGACAATCTTAATTTCACGATTATTTCTCCACATTTTGAATCTGATATAACAAAATGCGATGTTTGAACATCAATTTCAGAACTTCTGTTCATGTTTGTGTGTAACCTTCACTCGTGACTGGCTGTCAGTTCCATATAAGACTGAAACCATACTTTTTGTTCTCTCTCTAATGAACTAGGTGATAAAAATGTACACCACGATTCGGAGTGATCTTTAATTCAAGGGGATTACTCATATCTCTATAGATTTTGTATAACATTCAACATTAGTGTTTCAAGACATATTATACTATGTTTGCTCACAATGACCGATACTACATGTTTACCATATCACTTAACGAATTTGATCTTCAAATCAACCATAAAAAAATATACAGGATCGTTAACTTCTGTTTGAACTTGCGAGTCAACCATCTTTATACTCACGATTTTCAAGTTCATTCAGTTCAAAATCTTCACCACCTTCTTCGATAATTGGTTATGGAAAATGCAAATACAATGGATAAGTCAGAGTTAAAAAAAAAGAAGACAAGACTAGGTCTATTTATTCTGGAACAGTACCTGAAATTGCACACCAAATAGGATTTAAACACATTGACACAGTAGGTGAAATTTACAAAAGGCTAACCGGTTATCGCTTTACTAAAAGTGGGTACGAAAACATGGATGAGAGCAAAAGAAGACATATGAAATATTTTATCAAAACCCTGACCTGTACAACTTTCTGAATTATTTTTAGACGTTGAAATGAATAGTATGGCTTCACTAATCAGAATTCTACTTTCTTATCTATGACTGTACATTTAGCTGATGAAGAAAAAGGCAGCAAACTTAACTATGCTAAAAGTTATTGGTAGACACAATGGATTATATGTTTGGTTAATAGTTCAAAAATGTAAATCAGTAATAATTGACTTTAGACAAACTGGTAGGTATTAGTGGCATATTATTTAAAAGACAAATTGTCTATGTCAAATAGTTTTCAGGAAAATAGTGCTATGCCTGTTGCAAACACCGACAAAATAGTTGAGACTTTCATTTCTTCTACATCTGTTCAAATAAAATATTGTTTAATTCTTAGACCACAAAACGCCTGTATTAAGATTATATTTAAGTTGGCTTTGAAAAGCCAGGTATTATTTTAATTTACCTGCGGTATGCCAAATATACTGACCCCGTGAAGGGAAAAACTTCGAATTTTTTAATTCGACATCTCGGTTTATTAATCCGAGATCTCAGTTTACCATTTGGATATTTAAGTTGATGAAATTTATCATCTGGGCGTCTCGTTATGACTGGATGCGTGTATTGTGGATAGACTGGTGTAGGTTGGAGGCGAAATATTGAAGCATCTGTGGTAAGTTGTAAGTGTTGATGTTTGTTGGAAGGATTTTTAAATGGCTTGAAAATGAAGAAAGAAGAAATTAGACTGTTGCTTAAGAGACTGGATCCACATGGAGTTGAAATCAGACAAAGACGATGGTTACGAAACCGACATTACTTCTTCAAAGGCCAAACTACTGATGGCACTTTGACTCATATGACAGATTTAAACCAAATGGATTGTGCATAAATGGCTGCACTGACTGATATTCCAGGAAATTAATCTGGTTAAAGGTTGGAAGATATAACAGTGACCCAATAGTCATAGAAAAATATTTTCTTGGTGCTTTTGAAGAATATAAAGGATGTCCAACGTTTACGCGTGGCGATATGGGTACAGAAAACGTCAGAATTGCCGCCACGCAAAGGTTTCTTTGACGATCTGATGGTCTGGATATTGAAAATGATAGAACTTTCATATATGGTAAAAAGCACTCTGAACACCAGGACTGAGTCATGGTGGGAATACTTAGAAAAGAGTGCTGTCAGATTTGGTTGGAAGAACTAAAGGTGCTTCGAGATAGTGGGTTATTGTCAGAGAATGCATTAGACATCAACCTCGTACAATTTTGCCTTATGAGGTTATTGCAGGTACAGTATATGTATGTATGTATGTATGTATGTATGTATGTATGTATGTATGTATGCATGCAGGCAGGCAGGTAGGTAGGTAGGTAGGTAGGTAGGTGGGTGTCTTCATCTTTCTTAAACTATAAAACTTCAAGACGGATATTTCAGTAACCTATAGGTATAATCTACCCCGCCGTCACTCATGTACAGTTTCGTCGAGAAAAACGCCGAAGTTACTAATTTCAAAATTGGTTCAAACATATGAGGATCACACACAAATATTATATATTTTTCTGTGGTGATAATTTAATAACATTTGTTGTCACTATCACCTGATTTAGCAAATTTAGCAAAATATAATTTTTTAGCTTATGTTGGCCTTGAGTTTTTAATAAGTCAGATTTGAAAAAAAATTACGTGTTATCTCAAGACATAAAACACCGTACGTAAACGGGATCAAAGAAAGGGAAAAACGATAAAAATGAATACAAATTAAATAGTCATTATTGCACAATTTACAGTTTTTCAACATGAGCGAAATGGCCATTTGGTGAATGACTCCATTCAAGAGTATGCATTTAAAAAACCTTCATATCTAATTGGTATACATTCAACACAATGAAAAAAGTCGTAATTCACACTATTGTCTTATTCTTCTTATGGAATTTGAACCTATTTTACTCGTTCTGTTTTTTACCTTTTCATTGAAAATATTTAACGGCTATTCTTTGCTTAATTTAGAGGACATTTCCAACTTTTATAATTATGTCTGCCTGAGGGAATGACGTGTTCTTCTATGTGCTAGTATCACCATGCCATAAAAAATACGGTACCTATTTTCATTGCAGGGTGAATTCGATGACGTTATGATGGTTTGGAATACACATAGAATAAGAGCAAGTCGGAACCACTCTCCCTCAGATAGGCCATTTATTCTACACTTATTGCCGGATATGGAGAATGTAGATAATTTGAGCGATGTTTCAGAAGAGGATATAGAAGTGTGCCGAATGGGGTGTGCTGAGGAAACTATCTATCCTTGTGAGGAAGAATTATTTGAACTGTGTTGTTTCCATATTGTGGGAAAAAAAACAAAAAAACATGGAAACTACGGAAAGCTGTCACCGAGGCAATAGACTTATATTTGCGCGTAAACAATTCGCTTTTAACACAACTGTGACTGGCTTGATGCCAGATATAACAATTTCCATACGTCTTATTTTGTCACAGAGACCTTCTTCAATGCATATGTCAAACAGTTAGCAACAGAATTATTTCGGAGAGATGATATTAAAGTATTTATGTTTGCTTTCCTGTCAGATTATAGTCATATCATGTATGTTATATGCTGCTAATAAACAGATTCTTGTAACCGGTTGTTTTTTTTGGGGGGGGGTTGAGGGGGAACAGTTATAAGCTCTCAAATTACTTGGCATTTTTATTAGCTCTGTAGGCATGAAGGTTCATAGAGGTTATTCGAAGATACGTCACCTGTCGATAGTTTGATTTGCCCATATTCGAAGATACGTCACCGGTCGATAGTTTGATTTGCCCATATTCGAAGATACGTCACCTGTCGATAGTTTGATTTGCACATGGGCTTTTATCGCTTACTCCTCCCATAGCTGGTGGTCAAGAACCTCGGCAAATATCTTCCTCTTGAGGTCTAAGGGGTGCTAAATTAAAATGATTTTGCTTTTTTGGCATTCAAGTTGAGCCAGCCATCTTGAATGTTCCTTTAAACGTTACTACTAATGGATGTATGGTAATATCAACACGAAACTCTCACTTGTCCAGGAACACTTCTTACAATGCATTATTAGTCATAAATAAAAATCGTGCTGATCTGATATCCAATAGTTTGGCTTTCGTAGAAGCCATAATAAAGGCCGTACTATCGCCACACCGTCTGAACAGATAGTAACATCGATATATGGTTTCTCACTCGAACACTTCGTACGACAGGAAATTGGTCTTCTAGGCAAATAAAATTGTGCTGATCCGACATCCTGCATGATTAACATGCAGGAAATAGCAGCAACCTTAAAACTGTTGTGAACGCTTTCCTTAATGGACGAACTTTTCAATAAAGCAGAACTTACAAAATATAGTTTGTTCTAAATGAAAATGGAGTTGATATGACACTAACACGATCACCCCGCAGCCCCACTGAAATCTTGTAACGCTAAATATAAAAAATATTAAATAAAATGCAGTCATCTTTCCACAGTGCGCTGATCTGGCGGTAAAATAAAAATGTCACATGAGTATAAAAACACGATACCCGACCAGTGTAACTATTACTTGAAAAGTAAAATTGAGAAACGTTCCTTCGGTGGATTTGTGCACATTTTATATAGAGATAACATAAATTTTACATTCAGATTCAGCCCAGAACTGTGACGTTGGACTGGTTAACGAACTGATGTTAGACATTGGGACACATCTCACTTTTAGTATGTGTATTAATTGTAATCCCAGGGACAGTAAAACGTTAGTCTTTGCTATCGTGACTTTTCTTATTTCGGACTCGTTATCTCGGATTGGTTTTCTTATACGTTGACTCAGGTCTTCACATAACGGTGTGGTTACGACGCAAATTACTTACTTCATAATGTCTGACACGAAAAACCTGAAAACCACCACTGATGTAAATAATGACCATTTGGAACTGCTTTTAAGCCCGTTATTGTTAGTACATTATTATAAGTAAATGACGTCAGAATGACAAGTTTACGTGTCATCACTGACGGCAACAATAAAAAATAGTTTCAGATTATGGAAAACAAACGATTTCTTCAATCTGTACATTACAATGTTGCAGGAATAAAATTAGAAATAATTAGTTTCGATGGCACAGCCAACATAAATTATAATATGACGTAGGTACAACCTATGCTTGCTGATTGACATTGTGTGAGGTCATGGAGTTTTGAGATGTGATGCATTATATCTCGTGCGCGTTCTAAGCACGTGCCATTTAATGCTCCTGCGTTGCAAGAAAATAATAATTTTTATCACATAGTAGGTAATTGGGGGAAAAAGATCTCCTCTGTTTCAATATTGCTAATTTACCCCCACAGGGGTTTGTTGTGTCATGAAAACTGGCTAAAACCACAAGCCAAAAACAGTAACAACAACAAGTAAAACTACGGGTATTGCTTGTGAATTGTGGGGGTTGATGGAGGCGGTATATTTGTAGCATGGAATCCACCCTATATGCAAGCGTGGTTTCAATTTTAACTTACAGAAATAAATAAACTCACCTCTGTTCACAGAAGAATGTGGATATAAACCGGTCTCCAAACTGACAGAAGTTTATCCAAGCCACTGCATATATACGCAGTAAATATGTGATACAATTCCAGCTCAAAATGAAGTTTGTTTGCATATTCTGAAGTATACTGTACTGGTCAAAATCAAACACTGCAAATAAATTACAGTAAATATGGTAATTTCTGCATCCAGTAAACCTTCTTTCACACGAATATCGCAATATCAATGTAATGTTTAGTTGTGAAGGTGACCTTTTTAGGTTACGTAAACATGGATCGTCAACGGTACGTGTAGTGCATCAAACAATGCGACTTCACACACATTGGACATTCTGTGTTGAAAAACGATTTTGTAAGTGTAAAATGTTCTGTTTATTCGGGAGGACGCCTGTTCTTTGATTTATAGTTTGTAAGAAAAGTATAATCTACTTCTAAACGTCAGTACTAGTTCAGCTTTGGTTGGGACTATATTTTACGCACAACAAATGAGGGGTGCAACGTCTGTCAGAATGAACGAAATTAATCGTTCCGCTTTCCATCTAAATAATTTCCACTGAAATAAAAACTATGTGATAAAAAGAATCTTAAATAGGTAATGATTTAATATTGAATTTATGAAACTCGTTGAAAGCTGGACATTATTCAACTCGTTTCATAAATTCAATATTAAATCGTAACCAATTTGTGATCCTCTATATATGTGCACAATAACACATAATGGCGTCACAAATAACGTCATAACGTCACGCAAAGGAAAAGAATGTCCGAGGCTTCCGAATGTATTTCAAAGTCATTTCATTACATCATTCAGCGGTTGATAAAATTCAGTATTTGACTTCATGCGATAATAGAATCTGATATTGGTGCTGATTTCAAATGAAATATATGAAACTCGCAAAATTATTCGACTTGTTTCATAAATTACATACGAAATGAGACTCTTTTAAGGTCTTCTATGCAGAAATAATACAGATTTTATAAAAGGAGAACAAGTCTTTCCACCGAAGTAAATCCTTGATATGTTCGGAAAGCAACAGACAAAATAGGCTTTTTCAGTGTCAATCATTTGGCACTTGTATTGTTATGACTCAAGGCCTTAAACAATGTAATAGAAAAAATCAACACATAATTTATTTCTCTAAGTTGCAATGTGAAAATTTATGAGACACTTTCAATATTGCCAAATATATCCCAAATAATCCTAAATATCCTATCACAACTTCAAAAGTATAGAATGTTCCGAATGAATTCCAATAGTCTTGAATGTCCTGATCTACCACAATGATATAATCTTAAATGTCTTTGAAGCAGTTCTTAATACAAAGTAGTGTTTTAGTCCAAAAGGTCAATGAACACTTTGTAACGTCAATGAATAATTTTAAAAAATAATTCTTCTAGAATTATATCTGAACACAACGACAAATTCTGATCGTAGATCCCCAAAGACTGATATGAAACAGGAATGAATTATATTATCTATCAGGCCCCCTTTATATACAAATTTCACTTCACCTACGACGTAACAGATTTCCAACGGAAAACCCCACTAATTCGTGATCAATGCCAGCCCATGAACTCAAATTCAAGTAAACGTCTTGTTTACTACTTACAAACATGCCAAAAAGGTAAACAAACACTCCAACCAACACTCAATTACAGACAAAACTTAAGCACTCGATATAGATATACATAACAGTATCGAGTTACATATTTTTAAACTTATATTTGCGCTTGATCTAAATAGCTCGCAACGCGAGCGGAAGCTTCTGACTAGCATTAGCTTTGATTGCCAATATGAAACAGGTAAAACCTAGCAGCAAACGAATCTTCCCGGGCATGTAAGTGTCCTGACTGATGTCGCGTTACATCAAGGACATGTTATTTATTATTTCTCGTGTTATTTTGCTTGTGTAATATTTCTGACGTGCTAGAAAATCTATTGAGTGTCGTTGAGTAAGAATACAAATCACATAAGTTTGTAACGGTGATATAACAATAATGGTCATATATCAAAGTGATTCGACGATGGAGTATGAACACGCAACGAATATTGGTTTTAACAGTAGACTATTGCTTCTGTACTCTTGATATTAGTGATGAACTTACACTTATTAATACAAAAAGAAAACGAGAAAAATACACCCGTTTTCCTAAACCAATTAATCATATTATAGAATGTCATCGAACTCCCTTCTGTTTTCCCTTCTCCCCCCTCTCTCTCTCTCTCTC
>JAECUM010090696.1:2713-28198 GCA_016617855.1 Megalonaias nervosa
AATTCATTTCTTTTCATGGTATTTAAATTTGTGGATTCTGAAAGGGCTCCTATGTCTCCATTAGCAAGATCATTATTGGTTGGGTCATATGTTTCTCCAAGAAAGATTATTGTTGGTGAGTCCTGTGTTTCCCACAGAAAGATCATTGCATACATGCCAACCATTATGTTTTGGCAGAATCATTTATGTTTTTTTCCCACCAAATTATGCATTACTCCAAACTGTATATGAACTATGACTTTTTTGCTACTTCAAAAAATAAAATTCAACACAAAATTGTTTCTGTCATTTTATTATCATCTCTTTAAATCCACTCATACAAGTTTCTTTAAATGGTTCACAGATTCGTTTTATTAATAAGCTAGCCAAGTTGTGAACAAGTCCATAGTTTTAAAGAAAATGGCACCTGATGTTAAGTGAAATGGTTTATGGAGGAAGTTGTCGGTGTTACATGATGGAAAATATTAGATCATTTAAAATTTAAAAACATGTCATATCAGAAAAAGGACAAATGAACACTGCTTTACAAACGTCAAAAGAAGTATGAGAGTTAATGTAATACAACACTGAGCACCTGATCTCATTGCAGTTTTCAGTTCACGATCATTCAGCAAATGTTGCACATGTACACTAATTTATGAGAGCTGAATATAAATATTTTTCAGCATATTTTGTGCTTGTATTCTGGTTCTAATCCATATGGATTTGCCATATTGGACAAGAATTCTGACCAGCTGCAGAACCTGGTAATATTTCTACTTGTAATTACGTCTATACCGCCTGGAGGGAGGGGTACAGGATGTATGTCATTGTTCATTTACTTCAGTTTCCCACAAAAAAGATCATTCTTGATTGAGTCTTTTTTTTCCACAGAAAGATCAGTCTGGGTTGGGTCCAGTGTTCCTACAAGATCTCTGCCGACTGGGTCTTTAAAATTGTAGCTATAGGCAACTCTAAGTCCATGAAAATGCGTACAAAACATGGTGAATTTACAGCAATATACAGAAACTGTTCAAAAACGTGCTTCCTCACATCATCATGTGAGAAAAAGTTTCAAACATATTCTGGATAAATAACTGGTACCATTCATGATATAATGTCATCTATGATAAACAATTTTAGGTACGTAATAAGCCACTGATCATGTACAAACTACAACCCGATCGTTTTCATCTTTTCCTGAATTGTGAGACTATTGCTGGTCAAACCCTTCTCATGCAAGCTAGCACCCATTTATTTTCATCCAGCATTTGTTATCTGTGGTTTCCTCACCCATGAGATTCATACTGGCCAACCTTTGTGGAAATTAAGATGTAAACTTTTTTTTGGATAACACAACAATTAAAAATAAAGAGAAATTATATAATATAGGTTGTTACATTTTATTAAATTTTAAGTACAAAAGATAAAAATATTTTTACAAGACAAAATTTCTACAGTTTAGATTTATTTATCTTGAATGAGCCATGCTTTCCACTGCCTTTCACAAATGATGCTGCACCTAGAAAAAGGAAAAAATTTGTTAAAAAATGGCATATATTATAATTCACTGCTATAAATCTGATATTCAGTCAATAAGAAAGCAATGTTATATTGCACACATATGCCATATTTACTCAAGGACATCACTTTTCCCAGCTGAATAGGCACCAGAATATCTGTTATTTGTGGATGCTTCACAGTTAGAATTTTCTAGATGTTAGTCCTGGGACATAACTTGATCACTGAATATCATGACCGTTTCACAGTCAGAACATCAGTTTTCCCAGCTGAATAGGCACCAGAGTATCTTATTTGTTACACTCATTGAACATTTCATAATAGGTGAATATTGTGGATGTTTCAGTTAGAATTAACCTTTGTTCCCTAGATGTTAGTCCTGCGACATGACATGACATGATAGATCACAGCAGACAATCACGGACAATATCAAAGGTACATGCTGATAGGTCAATAAGCTGGTGAGTGCAGACAGACATAAGATACAACTGTACTATCCACCAATAAATATCACAACATATAAAAAGTATTAATATGTATCACAACACTTAAAATGTATTAACATGTATCATACCACTAAAAATGTATTCACATGTATCGTTACTTTTAAAATCTGTAAATATGTGTCATAACCCATAAAATGTGTTAATATGTGTCATAACACTTAAAATGTATCAATACATAACACTAACTATCCATATAACAGTAAATATCCACAATGATATATTAAACCCACTGGTTCTAAAATACACTGGCATATTTGGTGTACACATTATACTAGTAATTATTCTGTACTGTTTGCAAATTATCTTTAGACCCATTAATTATTTCACATTTGAAAATCACAATATTTTACTTTTTTTATATTTACAGAGAATGTCTAGCAAATGTAATATTTTACAAATTTTCATACAAAACGAGTTAAAAATCATACTTTTATTTCTTAATATATCTGAGAAAATATAAATAATAAAGTTTACAAACAATTGCAGATTCTTAGAAATCTGATACAATACCTGGCACAGCTTCATCTCAGATTACTTTTCATGCCAATCTCATTGCAGAGCTGCAGTCCATGACTCAGCATCTAAGGTTGAACAGTAGGCTGCCTTCCAGTCCACATTCATATACCGCTGTTGAAATTAGGCTATCTTTTGTGCCAACTGAAGACTGTCCTAGAGCTGGAATTAAACAAGGACAATAAAAGCAGAATAACCTTGCCAAAGGTGAATATTTCATACTGTTTTGTAATCATCTGGGAAAATTAATAACCAATGGATATCATTGCTACCACTAAACTGTATATGTAAATGAGTAACCTTTCTGGCTAACTGAAAACATGTGCATATGGACAGTATAAACGTGTGAGTAAACAAGACTTAAATTCCATATGGATATAGTTTGTTATGCCAAGGGAAACAACTCTGCAATATAGCTTTAGAATCTTTTGAGGTCACGTACCAATATTTGAAATTGTTTTCATTAGTCAGACATTACCCTGTTGAATATGGAATGTAAATGTTTTGTATAGTTCTTAAATATACTTCAAAAAGTTAAATAATGTCAGATCATTAACACATTAGGCATTATGTAAAACAAAGTTAGTGAAACAAACACAAGAAATGTGCAGCTTCTATCCAAAAATAAATTTCCCCGATTAAAATATTAGAAGCTGCAAAGACATGAAAATGATTGCTTTATTGGAATATAAAGATAGTGGAGACAACAATGTGGATACAGCAAATTCTGTCAACAGCAATCACTCATTGGAAATGGCAAAACTGGTCATTGCACATAGGTGACTACTGTACAGACTGACCTTATAAAATTGATTTTTTGAACAAGTACTATGCATAGAATGTCAGTCATTATTATTATTATTATTATTATTATTATCAAGATTGTTTTATTTGCAGTATAAAACAAATCATAATTAAGAGCATATGCTCTTCTCTCCCAAAGTTATGTTCTACACATGCTTACTGTATCCAGGATTAGCAGTGAAATTGAATTTTAAAATTTTAGGTAATTTTTAGGTTTTCTCAAAGTTTTAAAATATTTCTGAAGTTTAAGACACTTGTTAGTTACATGATTATCCCCATGGTAAGCATATCATTTATTACAAATCTAAAGTATGCTTTAAGTTTGTTCCTAAATATAATGAAAATTTAAAAAAATAACTAAAATGACCAGATATCTTTTTGCATAGTTCATGCATGTTCTAGACTGCTAGGTTAAACTAACAAAAAACCATGTGCACAAGAAATGCACTTTTTGTGGGGTCATAGTAGAGCCATTCACCATTTATTATAAATACTTAGGATTTTATTATTTATTTAGGTTTCCTTCAGCTTTTAAGGCTTTTCTTTAGGTTTCTAAGGTCAAAATGAAATGTTAGATTTTTCAAGGACTTTGAAGTCCTCTTCTAACCCTGTGTATTCTGCTCAGTTCAATTTGATTTTGAGGTCCTCTTCTAACCCCAGGGTTCAAGCTACCAGGTGAAGTGGGCAACCAAGTCGCCTAAAAAATGTAAACTTTGCCTTCTGTTAGGAAAGCGAAAACGACTTCGCCCTGTGATTTTTTTTTTTTTTTAGTGGTACATTGACAAATACATTTTGAGATGCTCCCTTGCCTTGCCTTAGGCGGGTTTATTCTAGTATTGGGTTGCAGCAAAAGGTATTCTTAAAGCCATCAGTAGCTAGGCCTAGTGTTTATATCAATTCCGCTGACAAACAACTCTTGCATATTCACAGGCATGTGTTTTGATAGCTGATTGACTATTAATGAATGCTCTGTTGTGGAATTTTCAAGAAGCAGTGTAAGGTCAAAGTTATTTTCAGACCTGACTCGTATTTGTGAAAATACGGAAAAAAGCTGCGAAGCAGATAATTTTTAATCAATGCCTAAAATTAATGCCTAAAATTAATACAAGTACGTAGACAAATAAAAAAAAACATAAATCTGCAATCCTATCATGGACTGTTCTAATGAAGCTATATAAAAGTGATTACTTTACGAAAACCCCTCCTTCTAAAAATAGATGCACACATGTTTGTGTTGATTCAGTTAGAAAGGTTTTAGTTCATATACCGACTATAAATGAGCCACTTCTGTAATGTAATGCATTTTAGTGTTATGTATGAATAGTTACGGTAATGTTTTATACGCAACAAAGAAATGAAGACACGTGCATTTGCCCTCATGTACATGGTACAGGGGTTGTGTCAAATGCATGTAGAGATCTTTGAAACTGCCATTATTGTGAACTTCAAAAAAGTATATATATATATAAAATACAAAAATATAAAACTGATTTAATAGTAGTTTAACAATTTGCAATTGCAATAATGTAATCTAGCTACTCAGTTAAATTTTGTTACAATGTAGTTTCTATTATTCTCTTTTAGAGTCATACATCCAAAATAACTATGAAAATTTCTACTAGAAAATAAAGCATTCCTTAAATCTGATGTTAAATGCAAATACTGGGAAAGAGAGGGCATAATTCAATATGAGAACACATTATATATATATACATATTATGTTTCTTGCTTCGTGTATAATTCTCCCTGTTGAGCTCTCACTTCTCCCTGTTCTGTCAAAATTCTCCCTAAAATTTTAGTCTAGCTTGATCCATGCTATAAATGAAATCACACCGACTTGAAAAATATACACCCATCTTAGTTGCTCAGTTCATGCAGATCAAAATGCAGCCAGCTTATGTGAGAAGCCTGTGATAAACAGAAAATCAAAGGAAACCGAGTATGTGACCCATAAAGTAAAACTTCACCTGTCTTCACATTTTAAATAGTGAATAACTGCTGACCTAAAGAAAAAGGGATTTAACTCATATCTGTTCCCAAAGACAAATATCTTTCTCCAGAGATAGCTTTAATTTGCATGTAAACAGATGAAGATACTTAACTATAGCTGTCACAATAGCATGAAAGGTCCATTTCTGTTGTGATAACACAACTACTTTTCCCCACCATCAACCCTCTACCCTAATGTTAAAAAATACCTTGCCTTTGAAGTTAACATATGTGAAAGGAAATTTCAAGGACAGAACCCAGATTCTTGAGTAGCACAGAATCAAGATACAAGCTAAAGTGAAAGCTCAAAAGGCATATGTTCTAGGATGTTGCATAAGACAGACCACTCCCATGCAATCAGCAGATGACAGGTTCTTGTACTGTCCACAAAATATGAACAATAAAGCAAATGAAATGAATAAACATTTGCCTCAAATATTTTATATTGTTCTTCATTTTAAAAAATTCAAGTATATGCAAGAACACACTGAACATATCGTCACAATTCAAGCATAAATTCAAGGACGTGAAAAAGAATCAGAAATCCATGGATATTCAAGGTGTGTATGAACTATGCTAAATAGGGATACAAGGAGATGTTGATAAATCAAAATGATTTTGGTGTGGTCTAATGTCTTAAAGTACAGCAACAAAAGTTATTTATTTAGTAGGTTATTTAGTCCCAAGGCCATTGGCATAGTGTCATGCTGAGGAACAAGTCATGAAAACTGACCTGGGTGAATCCAATGGTAGGATCTGAACCTGCACTCTTTGGCCATGAATCATTTAAGTACATAGTAAGTCTGGTACACCATTCAATGAGCTGTCACGACTCTTTCCTCCATTAGTCAAGCCTATTCTACATTTCCCGTGAGAGTATTTTGTAGGGGTAAAATGATTCATTGATATATCGATACTTTTGCTGAAACAATACACATATCGATACAAGAGACGGAGAATCATTATGAAACAATACTTACCATATGCATGTTATTTTAGTCTTCAGCACTCGGGAATAATTATCATTAGTTGCGTTATTTTGTAAAATTATAATCCATCTGAAACAGCATTTGCAGTCACAGACACTCAGGTTTATTAGTAAAAACAAAAAAAAGACTATTTGAGAATACCCACTTGCTGTCTATAAGTTAACACAAAGTGACATGGTTCGCAATTTGGCCCCCCCCCCTTCCTAATTCCATGCTAATTATCTTAGTCCAGAAGTATGTTCAGCATATACATACTTCAAGCACAACATAAATGGTTGTGAAACTAAATTTGATGTGCACAGCATGCCCAGGAATAAGCATTATGGCATACTTTGAACCATTCATGAAGAAAACTTTACAAATGCTTGTTTAAAACACAGGCTACCTAGAAAACCCAATATGTCTGATTCCCAATGTGGTTCATTACAATTTGGTTTGGTACATACTTGCTGATGATAGTGATGATGACAATAATTTTTAAAGTTATGAAGTATATCAGATTACTGGAGCTGGCAAAGTGTTAATGGAGATAGTAATCAGTGATTTTGAGTCCGAAATAGTGTTAAATACGAGTCAGATGGATGGACAAAAAATAACCTGTCAGTGGTATTTCAAAATTAAATGTACAAAGGGTAGAATTAAAATACAAAAATACAGACATCTAAAAGATAAAGCAATTTTCATTTTTATTTTTTTTAATTAATCAATTTCGCTCTGCGGATCATATGCTACAAAAACATATACAAGTATCCATATCAGGGCTACAATAAGTTGAATAAAATAAGGGTAAAAAATGAAATTAAGAAGTAAAGATATTTATTTTAATACCTATATCTGCACAAGCATTTATACTCTTATACAGCATTATGGAACAGATAAGAAATTTGTCATGGTACTCAGGTTACTACTGATTTAACAAAGGAAGTTATTGTTAGTGAAAAATCTTATTTTGGAGTAGATGTATCCAGATGATAGTATTTATGAGCTCTAGAAAATTGTTCATTATAATCATAAAGATCAGTTTTCCAACCTATTCAAGTTGACAGTGCTAGCTATGTATATGACCACTTAGAAAGAAGCATAGAACTATATTGAAACAAAGAAATGGAGTAGAGTATGCTCAGAAATAATTAACAGATTAATGCTTATACATCTACAGATGACACCTGTCAAACATGTGATTACAGTAGAGCTCTAGGTTATATCTAAAGGTTAGAATCTGCCAAATCTTAGCAGCGTCAGCATGAATAACCTATAAGGGTCTATAAAATATAAACGATCTCACGGCAAGGACTATCTGCATTAAATTGATAGGAAGATAATCAGACATAACTATAGCATCAACAATATCTGAGTTGGTACTACAGCATTAACTAAATCTGAGTTGGTACTCTCCAATTTGCACTGCTTTTCACAGCACTAACCAAAACTGATGGTTTACATGCTGTGTACTAGAGGACGTAGTGTCATAATCTAGATCTGTGGGCACATTAAGTGGCAGTTCATATTGGTCTGTATTAATTGTATTCAATGTTACTTATGTGTTGCACTCAGTGTGGATCTGGGTCTCATGGCTTAAAGATGCACCAGCAGATCTTGGTCTGTGTTAATTATGCTGCTTATTAGTTTCAGCATCCGGTGTAGACCTGGATCTGCAGACTCATTATACAGATATGGTTCTGGGTCTATGTTAGTGTGAACTGATAAAGACAATACAGTATTGTCTTTATCAGTTCACACTATCAAAGGAGATCTGGATCTGCAAACTCTTTATAAACAAGATCTGGGTCTATGTTATTTGTTGCCTGGATCTATGTTATTTGTTGCCTGGATCTATGTTATTTGTTGCCTGGATCTATGTTATTTGTTGCCTGGATCTATGTTATTTGTTGCCTGGATCTGGGTCTATGTTATTTGTTGCCTGGATCTGGGTCTATGTTATTTGTTGCCTGGATCTGGGTCTATGTTATTTGTTACATTCATGACATTAAGTTAACAGTGCAATTTAATTCTTGGTGAAATAACCATACATGTCTCGAGCATGATTTGTAATGATTTAATGACTGAAATGATCGGCAAAGGACTTCATGACCCAACAACAACAGATCTACTTGAAACAATGCAATTTGTCTACAGTGTGCCAACTGAATAACCTATATTTGTGTAGGTATGATTTTGCTGTGCAGTCATTTTATCATAGTTTGTAATTAAATTTAAATAAATGACAACATATCTACTTTTTTGTTCATCAACTTGGAGGTAATAAAACGGGTCTTTGCTAGTTTGCTGCATTTATAAGTTCAAGCTGCATTTATAAGTTCAAGCTATGTATATATATATAGACCTGCAAGCAAATCTGGGTCTACATTTGCTTTACCAATTTCAAGCTAATAATGTACTTTAATTTTTGGTGAAATAGAAATACAAGTCAAATGAGCAATTGTAGTAATTTAATAATACAAATGATCAGTAAAGGACTTGATGACCCCACAACAATAGATCTACTTTGAAAAAGGAAATTTGATTACAGTGCACCAACTGAATGACCTATATATGTGTATGAATGCCTTTACAGTGCAGTCATTTTATCACAGTTAGTAATATAAATATATAACTACTTATCTATCATTTTGTCCACTGACTGGGAGTCAATAATATTGCAGTTTGCTGGCCCTTACAATGTTTATAATCAGGATAATTTCCTGAAAGGAGATATTTTACAAGGGTAAGCTTAATTAAATTCTCACATTGACTAAAGCACATCACCAAAATACCATGAATGTTTTACATCTAGAATTAAAATTTGTTCACTGGATCTAAGTTGTGGGTCATTTCATTACATTTCACAAACAAGTGCTGACAATATTAAGAATGCACATGACCATGCTGCTAGGCCAGTTGAGCATCATGTGGAAATATGTTTGTGCAACCTTATGTTTACCACAGAAATGCCAAGTTCCTGTAACACTTCTATCAGAGTTTACTTCAAAACTATTAATGGAATTTTCAAGACTAAGGAAATAGCACAAGTTTCCCTAAATGTACAAACTTAACTTGGGATGTGGAAAATAATAGATATTGTCAATATCAGGCACATATGCCATATGCATTCATCTCTTGAAATAAATACAAGCTTATCTGCCAAACGTTACTGTAGATCTGTCTACCAGCTCATTATCCAGTGGCAGATCTGTCTACCAACTCATTATCCAGTGGCAGATCTGTGTCTACCAACTCATTATCCAGTGGCAGATCTGTGTCTACCAACTCATTATCCAGTGGCAGATTTGTGGCTATGTTGTTTGCAGTTGAGTATATAAATACACAAGTCACCCAAACAACAATGACTTGCTGTGATGTACTGATTACTTGTGGCGAAAAAATACAACTGCACCCTATAGCATCAAAAATCCATGATCTGGTATATGTATTAATATGCCTCTCAATATTAAAAGTGTCTGTACTTTAGTACATTCCAACATCTGCATAATGTCCTGGGTTGCTTGGTTGCTTGCTTGCAACTTTGAAAATCAATTTCAAAAAAGAAATTCAGAGACTGTTTGTCAATTTAAAACTTCGCAAATTTTCATAAAACACTCTACAATGAAAATTATAAATATCTGTGTTCATATATAACACTAAATAAAATAATGCATATTTCTAAACCTGAAAAAATATAATAGGAAATTTCATAGCAAAATAAGTCTCCCCAAAAATGCTTACCCAATAACATTAACATTAGAAATTACTTCCACTACCTCATGAATCCAGTCATCCCCTAGGTTTTACAAGTCCCCCATCTCTATGTTGTATAGACAAAGCTCAGTAACTCTTACTGATTACCTCCCCTTACCATACCAGTTGGCACTTCATGTACTGGATTTAGTTTTAAACCTAAGAACTGTCTGAGACATGATTTTGGCATTGCTGGGACAGTTGGGGAAGAGGGGATTAGGTACGTATTTAACTGTCTATGCCTTTGTCTTTCTACATCAAATGTTATCCAATTACAGAAATGTTAGGAGAATTAAAAGAAAAAGGAAATGCTAAGCATGTATGTGCAAGGAATTATCACGTAGAATCCCACACTTGACAAATAATTAAAAAGAAAGGCTTTATCGGGCCAATATAGTGAAAATTGACTGCTCCTACCTGAGAATGTGGTAGAATCATGTGTGGACTGGTATGGTGACTCTTTGAGCAGTAACAAAGGGACCAATGAGATTCAATTCTGAGTTTTTATTAGGCCATGTCTTACAAATTGAAAGTGGAAAAAGTAGATAGGGCATCCCAAAAGATTTCATTATGTCTTTAATTGAGACATTGTGCTGAAAGACAAGGCTCACAAAAGTAACTCATATTTTGTGAGACAAGACCTTTGCAAGATGTACCTGTACCTATGTGAGATTATAGCATGCCTCTCTTTAGCCAGGATGTTAACACTGGTGGGTTATGTCCTCTTTCAAGGTTTCAAGTGAGAGGAAAAAGCCTGTGTCACTGGACCAGGAAGACTTAGTGTGCTTCAGCAAGATCTGGTGAGCACATAACAGGTCATGTAACCTTGACTCTCTTGAACGGATTCAGGCGAGGGACCATAAAAAAATTTCTGTCTGCCAGTAGATGCAAGACTGTTCTTAACGATGCAACCTGGTTGTCATTAAAATGACTGAACTGTCAGAATGAAACTGTAGGTAGTTTGGATCAACACAGAAAACATAGCTCACATACTCTCAGTGCTAAAAACAAGGCTATCTGGAAGCATATCTTTTATGATAGTAGTTTCAGCAGGACAGTGGACAAAGCATGAGTCCTGTCAAGACCCATAATAGATTCCACTATGGACACTGGGTCAGTGATCGAGTTCACACAGATCAAAAAGCTGGTCATCAAGTCCATGAGATCTTCATTATGACCAATGACAAGCCACCCATGATGTATGAATGTGTCTGAAATCATGGAGTGATATACCCTAATTTTAATTAGTGCTAACTTCCTGCTATTAATGAGAAAAAGAAAGACATTAGCCTGGACAATGGAGGCTGACAGTGTTGTGAAATCATCTGCATGACACCCGTCGCAAAAACATTCCATTTCCTCTAACTGATGAGGTCCTCTTCATAACCGAAGACCTTAAGTTTTTCCTGCTGGACAAGAAATGTGCAGTAAGAAGTTCTCAGAACATGGATGAACTACAGCTGTTTTAGTCATATGGACAAAAGGACAGGCCTTGCCATTTCCATTTTGAACTTTGGGGCTTTTACGAACACGTCGAGTTTGCTTAAATCAATAACTGGATAAAACTTTCCACTGCCTTTCTTGACCAGGAACAGCTTGATTAGAATCCTGAGGAACCCAAGTTTTGAACAATCTCTACTGTCCATTTTGCATAGTAATGCCTTTATCTCCTTCTGCTTGGTGTAAGCCTTCATTGGGTCGATCAGTGTCTCCATCGTGAAGTTGACTGCCAAGAAGGAAGGGGGCTGGCTGAATGAGATGCAGTGCCCCTTGAAACCAATTTTATTGGGTCGATCAGTGTCTTCATCATGAAGGTGACTGCCAAGAGGTGAGGGGACTGGCTGAATGAGATGCAGTGACCCTTGAAGGGGACTGGTTGAATGAGATGCAGTGCCCCTTGAAACCAATTTTATGAACCACTCATTATGACGGAACAAACTGGTTCATAAACTGGAGAACAGACACAGCCTGGCACACACCAGATGGAAGCCTGGCACACACCAGATGGTAGCCAGAATGTAGTAAAGGAGGCAATGTCATTTTTTTGTCATTAGGAGGCCCAGTGCAGAAAACAAGATGTGACCAACTGCATCCCAAGTGTGATTGTTCCTGGCTTCCTCTGCCAGTCTGTACAGTGCCTGAGACGCCAAATCCAAGAAGGAGGTAACAGAAACCAAATTTAGTGAAAGTTTTGATGCGGCACTGAAACTTCTGCCCACCTTGCAATACAGATGGGAAAAATGTATTGAAGGCAGTGAAATCTTTGTCAAGGCTAGGCATGTCCATATTATAGGTGTTGCTGTGCAACCTGTACAAATATGAAGAAAAGGTGGCTGGGAGTTGACTTGCCAAAAAAAGGCCTAATTATACCTGGATCACTGATTTTTGTTTTTTAAGTGACCGTTCATTCCAGCAATCTTCAAAGATTAGGGTAAAACTATGAAGGATCGATGCACATCATTATCAAATGAAGCCTGGACTTTATATGATAAACTTGTAAACGGCAGTAGGGGTCTTTCGGTAGAGGATAAAATTTGAAAAATGTCCTCTATAGCTGTTTTAATACTGAATTCAGATTTATAAGAAGACTAAATCAGAAGGGTTAGTTGACTTGAGGGTCCTTGTTCTCCAGAGTATATCCCATGGTATGTCATACCATAAGGCAATAATGTGGCTGTATCATCTGCATCAATTGCCAAGAATTTTCAGCATGGGGAGGCTATGAAGGTAGTCTTGGGATATCATGGGTCAGCTGGAATGGCACAGATGGACAGGTCAGTACAGTTGGCTGGCTGGCTTGCTTGGCTGATAAGACTACTGCATTTTTGTGCACTGAATGAACATTACTGGTATAGCCGATGGGTTGTACAGTCAGAAGGTCTGTGGATGGCCAGCTGGATGGTTGGCCAGTTTGGACAGTAAAGTCAGCATAAGACATGGTCAATGATGGTACAGGCAAACAATATTTGAAAACAGAACCCGTACCGTATCTAATTTGTGCATATGCTAATAGGATCTGTTGACAGCCATGACAGCAAACAAAGTACAGATGTCAGTTTGTTGGCCAGGCAGCTGGAAGGGTGCGTTAACAGCCAGATACAGTTAAAGTTAAAACAACCTATGTCTGGTATATGCAGTGCCATCTGGTGGGCCAAGGGGAGGTAATCTTTGTTACTGCTCTATGTCTATACAACACAGAATCAGATAATCTTTTCAAGTCTATGGAAGAGCTGGACTTCACAGGCAGAAGTAATTTCTGATGTTAATGTGATTGGATAATATATATTAAGAAAACAAATTTTATTAATAACTGAACACACAACTGGATTCTTAGAAATTACATGCATTACCTGGTACACCTTCATCTCGGATCACTTTCATGCCATTCTCAAACTCATATCGCAGAACTGCAATCCATGACTCGGCATCAAAGGCTGAATATTAGACTGACCTCCTGTCTGCATCCATACAACATTCTGTAAATTTGGCTACTTCAAGTACCAGCTGAAGGGACCATCCAGAGCTGTGACTAAAATGAGTGTCATAGAGCTGTGATTAAAAAGGGACAATGATAGTAAAAAATAGTTTGGTAACCATATAGGAAAATGAGCCAACAATGAATAATATGGCCGCCACTAATGGGAACATGTGAGAAAGAAAACAGTTTAGTAACCATCAGGGATGATAAGAATATATGGATATAATCGATACCACCACATACAATTCTAGAAAAACATTTTTAAATTCCTGTAAATTTGTTGATAACATTTCCACAATTTGGTAAAAGTAAGAAATTACCAGATACTATTTCTGTTATCATTGGTATTATATTTGCTGAAATAAGGAATGACATATTATTATTAATTACATATACAAGCAATATATGTGGGAAAAACAAGACTAAAATTTATATGAATAGATTCTGCTTGGCCATGGGAAACAACTCTGAAATATAGCAATTTTCAATTTCTCAGGTGCCAACATATAAAATTTATTAGTCAAACCACACTGCCTTGATTCATGTTAAGGTCATAAGTTAATGAAGAAGACATTGAGGAAGAAGTCAAACTCATCTTTAAAAGGCTTGGCATTAGAATCAAACAAGATTAATATGTACATAGATTAAAAAAAGACACAACTTGTACAAAATAAATTCGCCTGATAAAGTTTGATATATACATACATATGGAACTGCAGAGATCCCTACATCATATATTAGTAGGGACATAAAGACCTGTGGAGACACCAATATAAATAGAGTCAAACCTGTCAATAGTGGCTACATATAGGAAATGCTAAAACTGGCTGTTCAACGAAGGAGATGGTTGTAAACAAATTTGCCTTTCTGGACAAGAACCATGCACTGAATATTGGTCATTGTTATTGTTATTGTTATTATTATTAAGATTGTTTTATGTCCACTGTACAACATAATCAAAATATGTCTGCTTTTCTTTTCCAAATTTGTTCATTCATACTTACCATATCCTGCTCACTTTTGTCCAAGCTAGAAATGAAATCATCAGCGACTAAAAAATATTCGTTTGTTCGAAATATCAAAACAATATCTGAATTCGTCAGCTGCTCAACTTGTCAAAGGTCAGCTTATGTGAGATGCCGGTAATGAACAGAAAATCAAAATAAGATGTATAAGTGACCCATGAACCAAAATTTAACCTGCACTCACAGACATGCTTGAAATATTGAATGATCCTTGACCCTCATAAAATGGGATGTAACTTGTATCTGTGCTCAAGATGGCTTTAACTGACAGGCAAATACCCGTATTTACGGCATGTTTTCAGACGGAAACAAATAATTACTTTTATGTCATCCGAATACATATAAATTCTTTAATTAGGTGTCCGAAAACAAACAGGGGAAGATAAATTTTTGCCCCCCCCCGTCTGTAACAAAGTTACCGTTAGTTCACACAACGACATGCTGCCATGAAGTAAAACAAGTATTTTGTCTAACACCATGGAAAGGATAATGAATGAAAAACAGGCATCATATTAGTAATTTTGCAATCCAGTTTAACCCTCTACTAATCAGTGATCAATAAAACCTACCTTACAAATCTATGCAAGCTTTATGTCTGTGTAATTAAGATATTATTACAAACTAAATAAAATGATTTTGGAAATATAATTCTGAACATATATATACAGAAACATTTCAGTATTAAATGTAGAAATACCGGTACATGTATGACGGCTAATCATAGAGCACCAAGGGTGAGAGGCTCCATATGGGGTGAATTTTGGACGCACGCCTAGGAAGGGTGAAAATAACAATCAAGTTGCAATGTACAAGTCGGCGTGAGTAATATGTTGGTATTTTTTTTAATAAAGGTGATCTATTTGTTGTGGTTCTTTTTTTTTTCCACCTAGCCGAGGGTAGCTTCAAAATGAGCAGAGCTTGCAAACTCGAAACAATCGACTGCTCAAAGATTGTTTTGATGCATGTCGGAGATTTCAAGGTGTCTATGTGATAATTGTTAATAATATAATTTGTGGGATTTCTTTGACAAGTGTGTTCGTAAATAAAAGGCAGCCATCTGGATTTTGTTAAAAGAGCACACGATGTACCGAACATGTAGTACCCACAATCAATATTTATCATCTACAAAGAGGTTTATTATCTGTAGAACAATAACTACATTTAAACTGTGGTACATAATGCCTCAGGGATAAGGGGTTTGTTTTCTTGCATGATGCCAATGAATTTACTAATCCATACTGACTCTCTGATGTATTGTTTAATGATATAAAGCAGGATCATGGTTTCTAACCAAATCCATAACTATCATACCTGCTTGACGTGATTTCGTGTGTAATGATGTCTACACTGACAACCAATCGTATTTTTGTTAGCCACTTACATACATACATACAATTTAGAATTTTAAATTATATTAGTTCATGGAAGTTCATGATCACATTAAATAATTGGCGACCAAATGAAGCAAATTTTGTATCAGTTAAATTAACGGCAAACACACTGCGAATTGTACTTTCAAACGACACAACAGATCTTCTTAGATTGTGTCCAAAAACATAAATTGTAGGAAAAATTATAGCGAAGCAATGTTCAAAACTTACAAGGCATTTAAATATTATATTTGCACACAAAAAAAGTGTCTGAAAACAAACCATGTCTGAAAACATACCGTAAATACAGGTAGATGAAGACATCTAACTATACTTGTCACAGTGGCAGAAAAGGTGACTTCTATTTCTGTTGTTAATAACACAAACCATTTTTGGCTACAACCCAAAATAATCTTTCTTCTAAGCCTTAATACCAATTTCCACATTCTTCAGTTTTGCCACCCTCAAAAAACAGATCCTGGCATCCCTACATGACCCTCCAGAATGACCTTGCAACATGATTGAGGTCATGACCTTGGGTTAGGGAACCATGATAAAAACAATACCTTCAAAATGAAGCAAAATTCAATCTGCATAAACTCAATTGTCAAAGTAGATAAACTGTACTGGCCACTTAAGGCAAGGACAAACCACTGTTTACTCAGGAAAGACTTGGCTGCTGAGCACAGAAGACAGACAACCATTACATAAAAGACATTTATATAGGAAATCTGCCAGATGAAAAATTATAATGGCCATTGTGAATAGATGACCGCTGAATAAGGATTGTCATTAGGACAGATTTTACTGTAATATGGGTATAATGAATTGTCGAGTCACCAACATAAATAATTGGCATATAAGGAGTTGTGAAGAAATCAACATACACAATAGGAATATAACAAGTTGTGGAGTCACCAACATAAATAATTAGGATATAAGGAGTTGTGGAGACACCAAAGCAATTTTGGAGTTGTTTGGTGTCTTGCATAACTGCATTACAAATACATTTCTCCATCCTCAAGGAAATAGGCATAAAGTGCATTGCCCAAGGACACACCATGACAGCTCACCTGGGCTAATCCAATGATAGGATCTGAACATGCACCTTTCAGTCATGAAACAATGATGAAATAATGAGGCTGCTACATCAACCAATGAGCAGTCATGACTCTTTCCAACATTAGTTAGGCTTATTATACATGCCTAAACCATCATTGGGTCATAAATCAATTAAGTATATGTTGCGTGTGGTACACCAGCTAATGAGCCGTCATAACTCTTGTCTTCTTTAACCACTCCTTGCAACTTGCAGGAGAATGCATCAGGCCTATTCTACATTCCCAAACCATTAGAGGGTCATGAATCAATTAACCATATAATGAGTATGGAGTCACCATGACTGATGCTTCCATTAATCAGGCCTATTCTACATTCCCAAACCATTAGAGGGTCATAAATCAATTAAGCATATAATGAGTATGGAGTCACCATGACTCATGCTTCCCTTAGTCAGGCATATTCTACATTCCCAACCATTAGAGGGTTATGAATCAATGAAGCATATCACGAGTATGAAGTCAACATGACTGATGCTTCCATTCGTCAGGCCTATTATACATCCCCAAGCCTGTACAGGATATTTTTGATATCCCAAAAACTTTGTTCCAAATGTATTTTATTGCATTTAAAATGTATGCCAACCTGTTACTGTACTAAAAACTCCATTGGCTAATCCCATTTCAAGTGCTTCTTTTGTCCCAACCTGCCTGCCAGTAAGGATTAGATCCAGGGCACAAGACAGTCCTATCAGCTTGATAAGTCTGACATTGCCTCCTTCTACAAGGGCCACTCCTGTAACAAAAAAAAACAAATATCTTCCATTGACTGTTTTAGTGTTTTATAGCACAACAACACAAATATGTTATGCTATGCCTTGGCAACTGGAATAAAGTGCCTTACCTAAAGCTGATCTAATCATGGTATGATTAAAACCTACACACTTTGGGCACCCATCTTAGTGTTGGGAATGTACGATCAAGGAAAATCACAACTGACTGATTGGTCATGTGACTTTTTCTGACCAGTATTTGACTATTTTGCTTAATTTGGATTTTTGGATTTTTTAAACATATTTTTAAAAATTTTCCAGTTGTAACGAAGTTTTTAGTTGTATGTCCTCATTTCCTAATAAAGTCATGCAAATACATCCTTCCCTCGCGAGGTGTCGTGATGGAGAGAAGAACGAAGATTCCATTAGCTACCATATTTGTATATATATCTGCATTGATAGATGAGTGCTGCTTTCACACACTGAAACACCAACTTGAGCAGTTGTAATTCAAGAAAAAAAATCTAAAACCATGGCTATGGCAATGCTTCAGGTATCACTGAAGTTGGATTAAAATCACCCATAGCAATATTAAATGAACAATAAATTTATCCTGCTTGGAAATACATTGCAAATTACCATATTTCTCCATCTATGGATACATACTTCTAAAATCTTCTCTCCAATCCTGGGTAACAGTCCAAAAGAAAATATATGTAATAATATATCTATGTGCAAAGAAGTAAAGTAAGGGAATTACTAACCGTACAAGCCACAAATATGAAATGTTTTGAATTGTATAAAATGTGGACTAATGTAAAGTCACTGTAAACTTGTACCTTTCCCCAGTATTAGGTAATTGTCAATACCCACAGATGGGTAAACCATATATATACATATATAATATGATTGTCTGTACTGTGTGATTCCAATGTTTGTATAAAATAAATCTACTATATTTTACTTATCCTGACTTAGCTTTCTTTTGGTCAAGTGCTAGGCTGGGACGAACCTTTTTATTTTTTATGAAAACGCTAACCTTATGTGGATCAAGAAAACGTTACAGTCATATCACTATGATGTCTGTAGTATGGCAGTTTATAGTGAAGTCTAGTACCCAGTTACATTATCCTGACACCAGGATGACCAGTCCCAAGACTAACATCTTAATGCTGAGCACCAAGCGAGGCAACTGCTAGTACTTATATTTATAAGTCTTTGGAATGACTCGGCTGGCAATTAAACCCATTACCTCCTACATCCGAGGCAGACGCTCTAACCACTTAGGCCACCAGAACGATTCTATTTTACTTGATTATCACACTGCTATTTAAGGAATTTTATTAAAAAACACATTTATATTCTTTAATGTTTTTTCCTTTAATATTAATTATCATTAATTTCTAGACTACTTTCCAATTTTAAAAGCTAATGCAAATCAGATGATTTGATATAGGTCACAAGGACATGTAATGTTAACTCTATCTATGTACTCATCACTTTGCACAATGACTAACAGATTTGTTTACATTACTGACCAATTTTTCACTGGGGACTTCTGAGAGCTAGAGCTTTAATTATCACAGTGACATACCATGTTAGCTCTCTACAGGTGCTCCATCACTTTGGATAATATCTGATTGACTGATATGTTTACTTTATTTACCAATTATTTCAGTATTATATGCCCATCCAGAAATATTATGATGTCAATATTATATGCCCATCCAGAAATATTATGATGTCAATATTATATGCCCATCCAGAATTATAATTATATACATAGATAAAATATTCACTAAATGGCATTTGACATGCTTACTATAAAATTACATAAACTGTTTTAGTCTTACACATATAAATAATTATTTGTCTGTTGGACTAGCTGGTTGTATGTTAATGGCACTATTTGGACTTTTTCATATCAAGGAAATGAGAGCTAAGTGCATTTCCCAAGGTCACACCAAGGACCAATTAATGAAGTCGACCACAGGAGCCATACACATAAATGCCGTACAAATGACAAAATAAGCCAGCCTACCATATATATATATACATATCAATCCTTGTCTTTTTTTTTCAAAGGCTTGTTCAACATGGCAACAAGAGGTTGTATAAATAACCCTGACATAGCCGGCAATATCTGTGGCAGTTTTGTCATGCAGAAGCAAAGATTGAAGATCATGGTTATTGGCTCCACATACAGTTTGTCAAAGTTCTCTTGAGTCTTGGAGAAACTGGAGTACAAGTAGAAAGAATGCACAGAACCTTGGATTATCCTTGATATGATGTTCATAAGAAACACTTTTCTGGACAAATGTAATAAGCAAAATCTTAAAATTTTGTATTTATGGAAATTTACTTCTTTAATCCATACCATGTATCTATCTGAGATTTTTTGTGAAAAAAAAAACTGATGTAATATATGAAAATGTTTGCAAAATTGTATAGGATCCCTTATCAGAAAGAACACATTTTGTCTTTGGTTTTCAAATGCATACTTGTTTACTCAAGTCATCAATGCAAAAGTATTTATTGATGGACCCTGTAAATTATAAAAAAAGTTCAGTTTATTATGATTTCACTGTTTTAATTAACTTTTTCCTTTTAATGTTTGGTTTTTTTTCCTTTATTTATTTGTTTTATTGATTTACTCAATAAAGATTATAATTTAAAAGCAAATTTGTATTTGAATTATTTTTAGGTAAAATATTCACTAAATTGCATTTAATACACAATTTTACAAACACCTAATACATGTACATACCATATTTCATGAGACACAAACACTTGTCTGAATAGAAGTACATACCGTGTTTCACAACAAAAAAACACTTGTCTAAATTCAAGTGCATCCCATGTTTCATGGGACACAAGCACCTGTCATAATATAACTATGTACCACTTAAAAAATGATGATACAACTAGATGCCAAATTTGGCAGACAAACACTTGTCATGATACAACTAAACCACAAGTTTCATGTGACAAACATTCATCATGGCATAACTATATACCAAGTTTGGGACAGAATGACTAGTCATAATACAACTGTATATGAAGTTTCATTGCACAAAATGACTAGTCATGATACAGCTACATTCCAAGTTTGGGACAGAAAGACTTGTCATGATACAACTACATACCACATCTGGGACACAGACACTTGTCATGATCCATCTCTATGCCAAGATGCATGGTACAAAAAACACTTGTCATTATACAACTACATAACAATTTGGGACACAAACACTTGTCATCATATAATTTCATGCCAAGTATCATGAAAATATCTTAAAATGTTGTCCAGATAAGAAGAGTGTGATGGAGGGACACACATAATGTATAACAAATGTTACATATAGGCTCGTTACAAGTAACAAAAGAAAAGAGCAAAGACAACAAGCTTTGTAAGTTTTAACAAAAATAATTTATTTCCCTAGAAAACACAGTGAAAAGGTGAAAATATGAAATAGGACTTATGATTTGCAAAAATCCAAACATTTGTCCTAGAATTGTGAAAATATATAAGTCCTATCAATAACAGTTCTAACTGAATCTAGTTTGAATCTCAATTTCGCTCCAAGATGGTGGATGATGACATCAAATGAAGTCTTTACACAAATGTCCAGAATTGCACCTTGAACCACAATTTGTACTGTTCTGTTCCAATTTAGAATCAATTTCACTGAATGTCTTTGTCCTAAGCCACTTGTGTAGTTCTCCAGGGAAAATAATTATTATTTAAAAAGTAGATGAACTCCTATAGCTGTCATCTATAACAAGACACATCTCAAGCTCTACAGATGTAAGAAAAATAAACTCTTTCCAGCACAAGAAAAAGAATACCTTGTTCTTCAAGGTATAAGAACAACTCTGACTATTTCACAGGGATCTAAGTATTTATAAACCAAACTAAAATGTCATTTCATGCATGCGCATGAAGAATGCCTGGTTATTTCAACACCTAACCATCATATTACACGATATAATCACATATGCTTAGAAAATGACCTTGGCCACAACCAATCGTTTACGCTGGTTGTTTATCAACCCAGCAATCTAAAATAATGCTTGCGCAAGCTGAGTCTTATTTACGTTCTAAATAAACATGACATTTCTTTTAAAATATCAGATCCTGTGAACATAATCATCATAATAATAAAATATAATGATACAAAAATAAAATAAAAAGAATTCAAATTTAAACACACAAGTAATTAAATTACATGGTCGTAAAACAAAAAATGACGATAATTCTTTAATTGCTGATCAAAACTCCTCCATTTTCAAAAGATGCAATGTCAAGCCATGATATAAATGCAAGTCAAGTTACATGAAGAAATCTCAAAGGGGACACAAGTTTTAAAGTAAACAAAATTGAGATATGTGAACAAATGGACAGACAAGCATGCTGAGTCCAGTATGCTCCTGCCCATCACCAATTCATTTGCAGGCATATACAAACTTGATTAATGATGTTATTGGTCTGTTTAGTATTGAAAAAGTGCATGCCTGAAATCGAGAATGACTCTACCTCTAACAAGTTCCATGTGTTTACATTGGTTACAGTAAGTCATGGGGACAGGTAGATCAACACCTTATCAAGTCAGTAATAAAAATACAAAGCATTAAGTTTATAAGGAATCCTAACTCTCACTCAAGTGAAACTCAGAATCATTGCAGCTGATTGACTAATGTCAAATCATTCCCCAGATTTCAGGATATGATAGTCTAATGTCAGATCACCGACCACTCAGTTGCTGGAATCTGAATGGCTGACTGATGTCAATTCACTGACAAATCAGACAGAAATTGAATGGCTGTTATTAAATCCCCGAAAATTCAGATATCATGTACTGATTGGCTGATATTAAATCACAGACCAATCAGATGTCAAAATCGGATTGGCTGATGTCATATCATGGACCACATGTCAAAAGTTTGAATTGTCTCTTAAGTGTAAAACTTGAGAACTGGTCATTGTGACAAACCTTATATAATGTCATCAGGCTGTTAAAAGTTGGCCTTGTAACCACACAAAAAAGCATAGAAATATCGCTTGAAATGAAGTTAGGGTAATAGATGGAGTACATGGGATGCATGACTTGTTAGTTATTATGACCAGAGGGAATTTTAGTGTGTGAAAAAGTTAAAATATACAAGTTTGAATGGTCAGGAAATGACAAAATAGCAGTGCCAATATTAGGTTTCTAACTAACCAGAAGTTGGTGTAATATGTCTCTGAACTTCCCTTAGTGATAGATAGTAAAGAAATAGAGAACAAAACAGAAAAAAGAGCTGAAGATCAAAGTTAAATGTCAACAGTATGGGGATATAGGAATGTTAAGACAGGAATAAGAATAATAATGGTCATAAAAAAAAACAAGCCAAACACATCTCCACCTTTTTCTATGTCTGACTCATGAGTTTCTTGCACAAGACTTGGTACAGAGGATGTGAGCAGGATCACCTGTGCCCAATTTGCAAGAAGCTGGGACATAGCCCAAAAGACTGCAAAAATCAACCTGCAATGACCACTTACACTAATAAGGTGGCAAACAACATCATAAATGTGCCAGAAGAAGAAACAGTAGGGGCACATGAAGATAGGCAGGTTGAAATTGATAACTTTTTAGTACCATGTAGGATATAAAACATACAATCCAAACAAAATGAGAAACAGATGCAGACACCTAATTCAACCCAAACTGAAAATAATCAATCAAAAATATGACAATAACGCCAAAAGGTAAAGAAATGTACAGCATACAGGTACCAAGCCTAGAGAAAGAAACAAATTCCACAATGGGGACAGAGTATGAATGCAAGGAGTTTAAATGGAACACTCAGAAAAAAACAAAGGAAACTAACCCTGAAACTGAAAAGGAAAACATACTAAGTAGGAATAAATTTTACATGCTACAAGATAGTAGAAGAAGGCTCCTCTATGGAAGGACTGACCTAAGTGAGATTAAACCACTAACATCAACACTAGCAAACAAATCCAGAAAACACAAAGATAGAAAGAGGAAAAAATACTCATTAACATCTGAAGAATCCAAAGAACAAAAGGAACAAAGGAAACTGATAATACAAGTAGTAACTCTAAACTGACCACAGACTCAGAAAACTTTACCAACTAGATGACAAATGACTCCGAAAAGAAGACAGACAAGTGAAGGACAAGGCATAATCAGCTCTTTAGAATCTGGGGAAATAATATCAGAAAGCTCAAATTTGGATGTAAACAATCCAGAAAATAAAAAATTTTCTAACTCAAATGAAGACACAATTGAGCAAGAAGCTCCAGCCATGACTGGAACAAGAGAAAGTTCAAACACATACACACACACACACAAATAAGTCCGAAAGTAGGATAGCTTCCATTAATATAAATGGATTAAGTGGTGAAAAAATGAGAAAACTGTATGAGGTAACACAAATATATGATACAATATTCCTGCAGGAAATGCACAACAATCTTACAAGAAATTAGGACAATATACAACAAGAAGTTGAATGCAGTAAATATCAAAAGTGATAAATAAAAGAGCAGGAGAATCAACAATAATTAACAATAATAGAAATATAACATGGAGAAAAGGTTCAGGTAACGGATTGTTTAAAGGGGAGAGAATTACACATACAAATAAAGGATCAAAATTTAGTGAATGTATATTTTTCGGCACAAAAGAATCAACAAAAAATTTTCACTGAAAATCGAATGCTCATATTCAGTGTTACACAATGGACAACTTTATAATAGGAGGGGATTTCAACTGGACCATGGATGACACTGATAGGAAATCAGAACTAACCCCTATGACAAGCTCTTAAGAGAAACAAGAAAGACCTTTCTAAAGAGAATAAATTATATAATGCATTCAAAAAGCTTAATATGGAAAAACTTTACATACGAGTATGGGGAAGCACAAGCTAGTAGACTAGGTAGGTATTATGGATCAGACCTAGAATATATAACAGACTGTAATATAACAGAACAATAAATATCGGACAACAAAAACATAGATACAGAAGTAAGAATAGAAAAGAGAAAAAAATTTGGGACTTGAAAAAATGGAAACAAAACAATAAAATACTAGAGGAGTAGTAGTAGTACCAACATATAATTAAAAAGAAATTAGAGAATTTCACAAATCAAAGAAACATAGACATAACATGAGAGTGGGACCAACTAAAACAAGAAATCAAAATAATAAGCATAAAATTCAGTCAAATAAGAAAGGAAAAATTGAAACAGGAAAACATGAACTTAAACAACTAGTAGAAAGATTACAACCTGGAGAAATGAAAGAAGAGGCAAAACTTAGATATTAAAAATATAGTACATGAGGAAATTCAAGGTAGAGAAATTAGGGCAGGGAAATTTACAAAATTAAACAAAAGAGCAGAAGGGTTATACAATAGGGAAGAATTAAGAAAAGGAGGAGAAAAGACCCATGAAAAATTAATCGAGGGAGATAAGATATATACAGAAAAAAAAGAAAGTTCATAATACATAAAAAATTATTACAAAGATTTATATACTATTCAAAATATAGAAAATATAGAAATAGAAGAATACCTACAGGGAGTAGAATGCGAGATGATCTTGTCAGAACACAAGAACATGTTTGATGATTTCTCTCAAAAGAAGAAATAAAGAAAGCTTTCTCATCAATGACCAAAGGGAAATCAACAGGGATGGATGTCCTAATGGTGGAGTTCTACTTAAAATTTCA
>JAECUM010090697.1:0-45983 GCA_016617855.1 Megalonaias nervosa
TATATATATATATATATATATATATATATATATATATATATACACATACATCATGCGCATTGCACATATGTTGCGAAAGTGAACTACCTACATGCTCAAATCTCACATGTGTTTCTTTTAATTGCGTAAGTGAGATGTGTCAATTTAACACAAATTTAGTATTGGTATTGATAGCTGTTAGGCAAAATTGTTTGATTAATGTTACTGAATTGCATGTTACATTTCTCTGACAATTGTTCTGATTTAGAATAAAGATTAAATTGATCATACCACGAAACCAAAGACCAACGGATGTAATAGCTCTGTTGATAACAACAACGACAACTACTGCTGCTACCGCTATTACTACTAGTGGTGCTGCTACTGATACTACTGTATTGATTCTGCTAATGCTACTACTACTTTTCGTAAACTAATAATTACTTTTGCTTTTCTGACCACAACTATTATAATTAATGCTGCTACTGATGCTACTACAACTTCAACCACTACAACTGCTGCTGCCACGGTTACTATTATTACTACTGCTACTACGACTGTGTTAGTTCCAAGCGAAAAGGGCGATGGATGGATAATTTTCATGGAACATTACTACCAATTTTTTGACATCCTCAAAACGTTCGAGGGGGCGGAGGCATATTGCTATTCTTTGAAGGCCTCTGTAGCGACAGCGAAATCAAAGGAAGAGAACGAATATATAGGCGCACTCTCGTAAGTTTGTAGTGTTAAATCTATCATAATTCTTCCTATTATTGATACTACTACTACTACTATTACCACTATATGTTATCTCGAAAATGCAATATAGACAGAAACATAATATTTCTCCATGTCTTCCCTAATTATAAAAATTGGTGTCAGTTTTTTAGCAATCAATTACCCAAGGCGAGAAAGAACACGTACTGAGAGTGGTGTTGACAGCAAGACACACCTTCATCAAATTAGTGCGTGTTCTTAACCGTTTACTGAATGCTAGAAAATTATGGGTCTTTTGTCTACCATTAGAAAGGTATAGTGATATCCCCAATGAATTTCTGAATGCGTGGTTTGCTAGATTTCGATACAGACACAGTCAGCATAGAAGTCAAGGCTATGCAATGATTTCATCATTACAAAAAACCAAATATACGCTACTTTTCCATTTCAATGCGATAAAGAAATTCATTCTCATTTGTTATTGAATTGCACGACATGTAAATGCAAATTGATCAAACAATTTGTAACGTTTTCAGACTTTTTCACGACAATATATCAGCAGTGTGGAACACATTGTTTAATTTTAGTGATAAAATCAGCGACCGATAATATGAGGGTCGAAAACAGTCGGTATTATCATAAACAAATCATACTACTATGCCTAATAGGGACCATGGTTTTCGTTTCATAGGCGCGTGTTATGCACACCTCAAGGAACACAGTGTGTTGTTTGGAATCGAAAGTGGCTTCAAGGTCTATTTATTTACATTCATTTACCTGTGTGAAAATGAAATCAAAGTTCAAATTTCAGTTAATTTTGCATCTGGATTGTTTTGAAAAAGATTGCTGTAACAGTGCGACATGAGTATTTCAGAACTGAAATTTAAGAAGTGCTAAACTAGTGAGACTGGAGTGCAAATAATAAAATGACATAAGCCATGACTGTACAAAACACACGTTGCATAACATACATGTTTCAGTATAAAAGCCATGTGTTGTAGTTGAGGTGAACAGGACTACATATAGGAAAGGCTGTGGTATAAATCTAGGCATAGGGAAACAAATTTTGGATTTAATACAAAAGTTTATCCGGGATACGTAAAAAAAGGTCTCAATCGTAGGAAGTGTCAAATGCATCTGGAAGTTAAGGGCCAATAAGTTAAACAATGGCACAGAATATTAGACACAGTGTATGTATATATATATACATGTGTGTGTGTGTGTGTGTGTGTGTGTGTGTGTGTGTGTGTGTGTGAAAATAAATGATTTAACTGAGGATAATAATTCTTGCTGTACCAATAACATAATAAAAGAAAATATGTATACCTGTTTAATATACGTTTGGTATTTGTAAACAATTTAGGAGGATGTGTAGATAGAAGTTCAGCATAATCATAACGACAATACAACGACTTATTTATGAAGCAAAGAACGTAAAGGAATATCTGTCCAGTGGCTCTAACAATCAAGATATGCATGAAGTTTTCATTGAAGAAATATTGGTCAAACTTGTTCTGTAAATGTTCAATTATATTTAACAAACATCTTTATGAAACAATCCATTCTACTATATACAAATGTGTTGAAAAATTCGTGGTTATTCGTAAATTTGGAAATTATTTTGTTTATATAGAGAATTGAGCCATATTACATCAAACCTGGTAGAGTGGCTAAATACAATGCCAATTACATATAAAACTGCTGATCCAATTTTAGACGGTGGTCCTAATTGCTACAAAAGCAGACTCTACCAGTAAATAAAGTGGAATATAGAATGTTTCCAAATTAATATCAAAACAGATTAACAAACATTACTCATGGAAACATATCTGTATCAAATGCTAGAGTTGTCTCGATACACCAGTAAATATACCAGAAAAGAGAGACTGTAATAAAGCAGTTATAATTCGATGCAGAGATAGAAAGGTGTACTCACCAAATATATCATAGGCAATATGTGGCAATGACATAATCTCACATTTCATAGTACAATCAATGAAAACAACCAAACACCCCCATCATGCCTATGTCAGCTTCCCCGGGTGGCCAACGTGCCTAATGCACTCTCCTTTATATATACCTTATATTTCACTTTTGTCCGCGTGAGTTTAGTTCTCGGCTCGACAATATTGGTATGTGAGACATTTTGCACGTAGTTCAGTCAGCGGTTCTTGGGTGCGTTTAGACGGTCTCTTCCTCCAACAAATATAATGGCCGCCATATATCATGCGCTAAAACGTTGATGCACAATAATTGCAAAACCGTTCCTTATATGTTAAATCAGTCTACAAGAGATGTGAACAACCAGTTTTCAGGGTAACACATTATATTCAATTATTTGACGACGGTCCAGGCAAAATTTCAAAACTGATTCTCAGGGAATTGTGAGCGAAGATGCAAAACCAAGAAAATGGTTTTGACAGACGAAAATGAGAAACAATATAATTCACCAAATATAAGTTACATCTGCGAGAAAGAAATCGTAGCATTGGCAGGGAGCAAGGTACAATAAGTTAGAATAAAGCTTGAGCTATGATCGCCTAACAGGCCAGTATAGCTGACAAGAACGAAACAAATGCAGTTTTAATTTAAAATATCTAATGCGGGTAGCATTATTTATTCCTAACTTCTTTGGTTAAGACATCGACATTTGTCAGAACCTATCCACATTAAGAGTTGAAATAATATTATATCAAGTCTACGTATCAGATGATTATAAAATAGGAAAGGAATTTAAAGTTAAGACGATAAGCATTAAGAATCGTCTCTGGAATAACTAGCAAGCAACTATAACAATTACAAAATATCAGAAAACCTTTTAAAAAATTACATCAAAATACTGGAGGAAAAACATTTACATTGTGAATCCGTGAATATCTTTGAAGCTTAATATAACAGCTATACCACGATTAGAAAAGTTTCACTCTTCACTTAAGCTTTAAAAACATGTCAAATTATGATTAAGGTTACGGTCAAGATTCTTTCAAAATTTAATTTGAAACACTTGCAGATCTACATGATTATTGCGTAATGGAAGATACAGGGATGATATGTGGCTTTGGTTACCACTTAACGAATTTATGTGTAGTAATTACTAATTTGATTATAAATATCTTGTTTCTTTATCGCCCGCGTTTCGTAAAGAGGGTTAATTGTATCATCAGCTGCTCTATGCACCGGCCCCGGCATCCTGAAATCTTCTTTATATTGGTGTCACTGTATCCAAGGATACTACCCATGTTTACAATAATTCAATAGGTTTCAAGCTAATACCGTCAACACAAATTCTACTTTTTTTTATCTATAGTTGAGGAATTTCATCGTGTTTTCTTGATATGAGATTTAACTCTCCTGTTCTAGATGCAGTAGTATTCCTAAGATGTAGGGCACCGTTGTAGAAAGAACTTTAAGATTTGTATTTCTCCTGTAAAAGTTATTAATTCTTTTTACTGTAGTTTTATTGTTCCTTTAAGTCAGATAAACTTTAATTTAGTTACCCACACTACATATAATCAGCTCTGACTCTCTAATTCCTACCTTAATACATTACTAATCATGCCGTGTGAAAAGTTCAGTTTTTGCCGATTAGATTAAATTGATTAATTGTCAGTTAGTTGAAGTCTTTGCTGAGTAAATGTACTTTAAATGCAGATAACAGTAAGCTAGACATCCGCAAACTGATTTGATTATTCTGAAACATTTTTATTTTATTATATTGCTGTAAAAAAATCCCGCATTGAGCCTTTTGGATTCCAAATTGACTAGTTTAGCTCAATCTTCCAATATCTTTGTTTTGTTTCTGTTCAAGGAATCTTCTGAATGAGACTGTACAATGTCGTTATAAAAATGTTTAATGGTATGGATATCAACAAACAAAGACTTTCAGTTTCAGTGAAGTAATGTTTTACATCCTCTAATACTTTCCATTTATATCGTCAAGTGCAAAGCCTGTGTGTGGTACGACCAAAAAAAAACAAAATAAATAAACATTAATGTGAAACTGGACTTTACTTATGCAAATACATCGATATTCTGTTTATAACTTTCCACGTTCACATTTAAGTCTTTGTGATTTTCCCACTCTCACTCTCATCTTTCAATTTGCTCCTCTGTAATATCAATTGTAATTTCCTTGATTTTGTACACATTTGTCAATTCTTGCATGAGAGTTTAAATAGAGATATTTATCGTGTTTTATCTTGCAGCCAATCCTAACATTTCGATTTTAGACTTTTAGTCATGCAAACTTGTTTTGTAATATCACTAGTTGAAAACAACTCTCTCTCTCTCTCTCTCTCTCTCTCTCTCTCTCTCTCTCTCTCTCTCTCTCTCTCTCTATATATATATATATATATATATATATATATATCTTTTTCATATAAGTGAATGACAACAGTCTCTGTCTAGAGCAGGACATCCATATGATTAAGCTAAAATCATTCTTTGGTATATATTTGAATTTCTTGCTTGTGTAATATATAATTAAATTGTCGGGGTCACCTATGTTTGAATTCAATGTATCTGTTTTTAAAGAATGTTTTTGATTCTAAATTTGGTGGATTACATGTATAAGCCACTAGATGTTCAGAATCATACTAAAGATGTCTTTACTTCTATCCTTTGTCAGTTATTTAAAGCAATAAAGAAACAAGCAGAAAACACTTTATGTCTATTTAATTATTGGTACAAGTTACAAATTTGTTAAATTGGAAGCACTATTAAACAGGCACATTTATTTTCGACAAGTCGCTGAATTTCATCGTTTCTTTCAAGCGATGAATAATTTCACATATATGTATAATTTTGAAAATCCAGTAGATGGTTCTTCATATACAACTTCAAATAAATTTACTTTGTCTTCTATGGCTGAATCATTGTACATTGATCTCGTAAAGTGTACGCAATAATCAATTTCGTTAAATATACAGTTGTGTATTAACCAACACCGCGTTCATAATTTATTCATCATTCATATTTCCCTGCATTGATCACCGTAATATCAAAGCAGATGCTACCTATTTTAATGATATCATCATTATTTATAATATTTAACTCTATATCTTTGGTAAAGCAATGGAAAATTGTATTGCGAACAATTGAAATAAACAAATTAGAACTTTTATTTTCTTGTACGTTATAACTGAAATAGGCATTTTCTTTGATAGCTACAATTTCCTTGGATACTAAATTAATTAAATATTGATATCATCTCTGTAAGATCTGTGGAATTCAATACAACACAATACAGATTCTTCCAACTGTATCAATTTTGTACACATTAGTTCAAGTTCATAGTTCTTTGAGTACAAGTTATAATATCCAATCGTTTCTGAATTTATGTAACACATCTGCAGATTTTGAATTATTGGCGCATTTCTCCATTTACCTAAGAAGCGGTATTCATAAGCATTATGCGTTCACCAGGAGGGCTTATTGCAGATAATATATTTTCCTTTTTCTTGCAAATGCATACACACAGGCAAATGCACTCCAGATATATATATATATATATATATATATATATATATATATATATATATATATATATATATATATATATATATATATATAGTGTATGAAACGACTATTTTATCATTTTCGTATGACTAACGGAATACCTAATTTGAATAATCAATTTCATGCAATTGTCAATCCAATCATGAAGACCTTGGGGAAAGAACATCTGGATAGGAGCAACTGATGCTGCGGATGAGGGCGTCTGGAAATGGAACGATGGAACGCTTGTCTTGTGGAACAACTGGAAACCTGGTTACCAAAGCTTTCTTGCTACATTATATTTCCCTTGTCGTTTTCCCTGACTGCCTTTCGCATAATTCTTCCTACCTCAAATAATCACTAACGTATATTACGTGTCAATATATTGCAGGAACAATTTTAATAAGGCAATACCAAAGTAATAGTTTGCAATTGTTTCAAAAGATTTTATTCAACAAAACAACAAAGCAATGTAATACTTTTCTAAACAAGATCAGATACAAGCATATGCAATCTACAACCCTCTAGCATATTCAACCTGGCATCAGGTGTTAGCTGGTTACATTTTCATCATCAGAGTACATTAACATTTGTTATGCAGCCGTTCTCTGGAAGACGATGCACATGTCTGACATAATATTAATTCAAATCATTTATGGGTAATAACTAAAACTCTTTAACATTTTTATTAATAATATTGCGTGGTTTCTCTCTTGAGAACTATAGGCGAGGTATTAACAACTTTAGAGGCAAGGTGTCATGGTTAAGATATATATATATATATATATATATATATATATATATATATATATATATATATATATATATATATATATATATATATATATACACACAAAGTCAAAGTTAAAAAAGACAGACAAAAACATAAAATATACCACGGTAATACCAGAGGCAATATGAAATCTTAAATGTTGAGATTTTATCAATTATATACACGTTACAGTCCCATATTTATCAAAGGAATGTCATTTCCTTGCGAAGCGATCGATCAGACTACGCTGAGTGTTCAAACGACATGACCTTGATCAATGGAAAGCATATCAGACATTGTGTCGCGCTGTTGTGCCATCTATGATGCACATGAAGTACAACTTTTATTTATTTCTTTCTTGTCGTGTTAATTTACTAATATAATTTTTCTTTGCAATATTATATCGTGAAAATTAAAATAGTGATCCATTACCGCCTGATATCATGCACGTTTTACAAAACGTGTTCATCCTGTATTTCATCTTTCAATTCATGTCATCAACAAAGCTTGGGAAGCAAGAATTCTGAATTCACCTACATAATTCCTGCTGAAACAACTGAGCCTGATTCTGCAACTGAACTATTTTGAGTTCAATAGAAAGATATGACTCGACATTAATAAGACAATCATAAATACAAATATTACACTTTCGTATGCCATAAAATCTATGGAAACATTGGAGTGTTGACAATTGGTTCTTGTTGGGTGCACTTCAAGCCAGTGGGTACGTAACGTCGATGACATGCACAAGTGATTTCAACAAAGATATAAAATCGTTTATAAACTAGTTACTAATGCCACCCTCTCCATTAAGCTTACAGCGTAAAATTTCCAACACATATCATACATTTCTGTAAACAGCAAGAAAATTTGAAAACAACAAACTAGATACAGCTATATACCCTAAACAAGTGATAGACAGGAATATATGCTCCTGTCATATATATTATATTCAAAACATTTTGTCCATCAAGACACTGAGAACGCGTCTGGAAGCCAGGTTATAACAAAGATATGACAGTGAAGTATTAGAACATTTGCCAGCACAGTTAAGTACAAAGCTTGCAAATTTCTATCAATATAATCACATGGAAATAAAATGTGATCCATTTTATAACATGTAAGGTATGTTCTCTCCGGTATGATGAATAAGCAGATAGACTTACTAAAAGAATCAACCCATAATTGTGACTACACTATGTGGCGGAAGATTTGTGTCGCCTGGGCACACACTAAATGGCAATATGTTTGTCTGGAATAGTCCAGAAGCATCACACAAATTCCATGAAAGAAAAATAGTTATGGATCCGCGGCCTAAAGACACACAGACCCAGATTATGAAGCTAGTATGAATCAATACGGACATATTTGCACACGTAGATTCTGTTGATATTCTTTATTATCATTATTATTATTAGCAGTATCATCACGAATAGGTTGCAATCGAAATTAATATTCTTCTTCCTCTTCCAATAATGTACTAGGTTCCTCATGTTAGAGTACTCGCACATGATGTGAATTATATATTATACCAATAACCTATCCCATTCCTATAAATTTTATAAAAGGCACACTCCGTACTCATCATAACTTCTTCAACATTGTGATGCCATACTTGGAATGCTTTCTTGTGTCAAAATCTACAGTATTAGGCCTGATTCACTGATATAATATATTAAGCTGTAATGCACATTTCATGACTCTTACAGTTCATGATGACGATGCCGCCGCAGCTGCTGCTGATTATTATTATTATTATTATTATTATTATTATTATTATTATTATTATTATTTCAACACGTACAGGTCAGCCAGATAACCGGAAGAATGAAAATCATGCAATTTTGCAATATTATGATAACGCATGGAATGATGTGAAGAACACTTCTCAATATCCATTTGTGTGTAAAAGACAGTTTGATAGTAAGTATGGGCATTGTATCCTTTGTCCTTCTCTGCATGTTGAACTTATTACACTTATGCAAACTACGGCCACACACACACACACACACACACACACACACACACATATATATATATATATATATATATATATATATATATATATATATATATATATATATATATATATATATATATAATTGTAGTTAATTCTACTGGAAGACGTTTATAGACATACCTTGCTATTTTTAAAAGTAGCTACTGTCATCGTTTAAGTGTGAGCATATTATATATACAATGAAACCTATTACAGCTGTCACTCCCAAACTCGGACCTGATAGTATGCTCCTTAACAACGTCATTATATTATTCTTTAAGAAATGATGACGCTGCAAGTTTAGAAAATGATGACAAAAATTATCTCCCGAAGTGTTCTAAATCTGACATACAAACTACAGACTTCCTAGAGGCTTAGACTCTTACTCATCTCAAATTAAGAATGAAATTTCAAATTTAAACTAATATTCTTTCATGAAATTTTATCAGAAGCAAAATGAACAAATTAGAATCATCTATGTCAATTACCCTTCATGAGTTTATCATATATTTTGGTTGAGAACAATCAGCTTGTAACGCACTTCCCAGCCTTAATACATTACGTTGACATTTGTGCATATCTTTGGTTGGATTCTGGAATATTATACCAAAGTGCGAAAATAATGAGTTTTGATCTGCTGGATATTTTCTTCAGGATGAAAATGTTTTTAGTCTGTACAATATTCATCCAAGAAAGTTAGTATAGTATTAATCTAGGTGAGTTGATATATTTAAGGGCTGCAGTGATTGTTCGATATTGAGTATTTGATGTATGTAATCATTCAGTCTCAGATAATAAGACCAGACTAATTGTTGCAATGCAAATAGTTACAATCGGTACGATATTAGAACATTAGACCCTCAGTTGTATATTTAGTTCATTTGAATTGGTTACTGAGAACAATCTACCAAATACGAAAATACCAACAAATTCTATAATTTTCAGATATTTCAAATATGTGCATGATTGCTGAATATCGGCATTGTAGTGACGGTAAATGCATTAGTACTAATTTCATTTCTATTCTTTAAAAGAATAAAGCAGACACAAACTTCATAATTTGGAACTGAATGGACAACTTCAAATGAGTTGCCTGCCTCGCACAAAGATGAATAAAGACCGCGGTATTATGCATCAGACTCAGAGATTGAAACAAAGACAATCATGGTCAAAGACCAATGATACAAAAATATCATAGGACATACTATTTTTGGATATGAATAACACGTATTGAAGACGGCATGGATGCCTTAAGTATGTAAAGGAAATTATACCGCCGTGTTCTATAGATTGACAGTGAACCGCAGAAACAAACAGCACTATTATTTTGAAATAAAATCACATTGATTCCCAACATTACTCAGTTATCAATGTCAATTCATTGCATTACAGCTAGATTTTTTTCTATGAATCTGGTAAGCCACCAAACGTTAAGAAGTATGTTCGAAACAAATATGATAGTTGTAGAAACCAATGCATGTATAATTAAGTTTACTCGTTAATCTATAATGCGTAGATTCACCTTATATCAATATAAGAAATAAAATGACGACTGGCGGCTGCAATTAATAATCAAAGAGTACATCATGCAAATGGGCTAGATGTCATGTGTTCTCTTCAGTAGGATTAAGAGAATATCAACTTTGGTTTGATTAGATACAAGGAAATATTGCAAGAGTGAAATGGAAACATTGTATTACCAGATGTGGCGAAGCTTCGAGTCAAAATACAAAATGTTGCCACTTCACTCATAAAATATTCCCACATATCTACTCTAGAAAGGTAGATTTTGTTTTATTATATATCTTAAAAGCAAAACCGCCCATTTCCATATAATTTCTCCATTATGTGCCAGTGAAATTAACAGCTGAATTGCAACATCAATTAAAGGAAGTTCCTAAATCGTACAATAATTCTGGGACAATGATATTTTACAAAATTAGCATTACGTATCATGGATCTAATTATGTATGTTTTCAACATATTTCATGCACAAATTGATAATGATTCTGTTGGAAAGTCCTAATGTAGAAACATCACAGACCAATAGCACCTGACACGTTTCTTAGGGAAACATCTTGAAACAACAGGTTTCAATAAGTCATAGTTTACTTGTAAGGAGTTTCTTTCTCTGCCTTGTGTATTTCATCGTTCAAACGTGGCTTATTGTTTGGCATCGGTACTTTGGTGGTCTAATTCAATAGCAGACGCTGTATCTAATTATCCAGTTTCACTTAATTTGTGCTTACAGTCAATACTTATCAACGACTGATTTATGCATAGTTTTAAATCACAATTGTGATCTGAGTTTAAATTGCTACAAAAAATATTTCTTACTATATTTAGTGACGATTGTTTCCCTTAAAAATGTGCACCGTTTTTCGTAGAGTAGTTTAGGTATAAATGGGTGAACACCACAAGTCAGGTACCTTCAGTCACAGACAGTTTCCATGATTAGGTCGTGTAGATAGCTAACTAAAAATAAACGTAATTCTCGAAGTCTAATTTTTGCAGTTTAGAGTTCGCTTTTACGGATTTCTTGATGGCGGTTCATTGATTGCGTAAATGTACATTAGGCGGTTTACAGTTGACACATTTTATAATCTGTACATCATGATGTGGAGTGCGATCAAAGAGGACAACATAAGAAATATCAAATAGATCTAAATATGGAATATCCATATTTTGTGTTTAACTTCTGCTGCGTAACTGTAGATTCTAGTTTAAACAGAACTATAGATAAGTCGTTGGCAAGTTTAATCCCACCTATATAATGAATCTGTTTACAGTTTTGATTAATTTTCAACTTTATGATTAAATCAGGTAGGATGTGTTGCCAACTAAGTCAGGTTGGCTGTGTTGCCATAAAAGACACACAGCAGGTATTGGGACATTTAGTCGTAATAGAGTTGTCGGGATGTAAACAAGGAGAACCAATAGAAAAATTTGTTCATTCATTATTTCCTATTATTATTCTTGAACTAATATCAGTTTGCATATATATTTAATGTTCTGCTTAAATATACTTTGAGAGGAATCATTTATTTAAATTATTTATTGGAAGTAGAAGGTGCTCGTATGACGGTCTAGACTAAAATGCCATTCTGGGATTATTTTGAATTCATTCAAAGATATTTTAGATAATGCCATTGTGATATATCAAGACTTTTGGCACATCAGCATACTCAAAATTGTTGGAACTTCAGCGAAATCTAGATTGCTGGCACTTCAGCATATTCAATACTATTGGTACATCAACGCATTCAAGACGTTGAATTAATTAGGAACACCATTCTTTTGGACATGTAATAAAAAGTTTAGGACTACTTTTGGATTTGATTCGCAATACTGTAGGTTCCTCTTATATTTTCTTTTTATGACCTAGAGAATTCAATTAATTTCTAGGCTGTGTGAACGTTTTTGGTTTTGCTTCCTTCTTTTGCTTAGTTTAAGACTATATATTCGTAACAATACTATCGATAACGGCAGATATATTTCCTGGATGGTAAAAAAAAGTAGTTCTAGAAGTGATGTCGCAACAGTAGCGATGAAACACATAAGCTCAATGTTTTATGTTATAAAATATTCGGATCAAAACGTTTTACTTAGCCTAATGCGTTAGAGCAATATTGTATTATGTGTGCAATATAATTGTCACGGTTACGTAACCGTTTCAGAACGGAAGGTTTGTGCAGACCAGGAAAATGATTGCGTGATCCTGATAGCAAAGATCCCTGATATGCGATTTAAATATCCAAGTTTCGCTTGGGAAAGATGTCCTAAATCCACAGGACTATGCACTGACTCCGACGTTACAGGTCACAATTTTCACGTTCATAAACTCTGAATGATATCTAATGATGCCTTCATTCATAACTATACGAGCTAAATTTAAATGATTGCACACTCAGCAATTCTAATTTAAACTTGAACTTTTATGATATTGTTTTAACCACGTTTTCTGATCCGAGCTTAATCGCAATTTTGGATGAGATGGTAAACATTTTTAATTATTTTAAAATAAAAATGTAATTTTTTACACAAGTATAAATGGTAACATTGTGATTCAACTTTAATATGCGCTATTTCTCATCAACACGCAGGCGAATTATTTAGTGTCTCAAGAATTATCTTTCATAGATGTATCAATAACATCATACATCATCTATGTCTTCATATGTATTGAAATACAAAATTAAATTCGGGCTTTTCTTCTTTTAAGCAGGCCAGAAGCCATGTAATTCAAATACTCCGTCGGCTACCTGTAAGTAGACAACGCTTTTTTTCAGAGTCTCTATTTTATCTATATTGTCTTGTATTTGATGAAAAGTTGAAAGTGCATTACAGCATTTGGCTTAAAACATGAAAGTGGAATAGACACAATTCAAACGATCTTTGTGCAGTACAAACCGTCCATGGTATGGCGTTGAAATGTATGCTTCTCATACCCTCATGGAGGTATTAGACAGTGGCATAAAATTGTGCTCTTAGTACGTATATTCGTCACGAACGAGGCTTGGTGCGTCATTACAAACGTTATTAGATATCATAACTGTACACACCTTATTATGTCCATATATAGATAATCTAATTATATTTCTGTACCATTACAGCGGTTATTCAATTTTAACACATTTTTAACATTTCTGACAAAACTTTTCCACACCTTTAAGCAAATAGAAACCTACGTTGACCTGACATCACTCATCTGGTTTATGTAACTCCCAGCTGATCATTTCATTTAGCATACATAGGCAGTACTTTACTCAAGATTGATAAAAAGGATTTCTTGGGATAATCCTTGAATAATAGGAATATCCTCATGCTCATATACGATATCATGCTTGATTTTGATGACAGAAATCTGTTTACCAAGTTTTTCATCAGAAGAGGTAACATTCATCGCGAATCAGATGCAAGACCATCTCATAAATTTGACCAGATTTATATTATTAGAGAATCAATTTCAAATACCAATGATTATGTAAGATCATTTACCAAGTTGATGCATAATCCGATTGAAACCAAGAGTACGTATTATTTCAGGCATCCAATAAAGATTGCCTCATAAAAATACATCAAGCAGATTAAGAAGCAAAGTCGTTCAACGTCTTGATGTTATATAATAATTCAAAAGTTGTCATCAAAATATGAACATAAATATAGCTTATAGAGTGTTGGCAGGCGCATTTAATAAGAAGCAAGGTAATGTCTTAATATGTTTGTGGATAATGCTATTCAACTTGTTATAAGCCTATTTATAAAAGCTCTATCTATATCCTACGAAAAATTTAGTTTTTAGAGAGGTTAAAACTCAACCGATCATACATAATATCGCAATTTAAATTCACACAGGACTTGCTTTTAGCAAAACTATTTACCTTTTTCTTGACTATCTACAAAGTTAGAAATATCGCAATTCTAGCGGTACGTGACTGAACAAATCAGATGCAAGATCACCTAATTAATATGCATATCTCTATCATAATGAAACTGATTGAATACTATGTAGTACTTTGATAAAGAGAGAGATCCACGCACGGTAGTGCGTTGATTTTTAAGCTGATGTATTGCGTTTGTTCCCCTCTGAAGCCTATTTGTGATGATATTGTTATCACAATTGTGATCAAACTTAGAATATAACCCTATTTCATGAAGATATATTATGCGTTCGATAATTAGTGAGATTCGCATTCATTAATAGATGATTTTGCATCTGATTGGCTAAAAATGTTTTCACTCTCGATACTGTGTTTATGATCCGATTTTTATTTAAATAAAAACATCATAAATGATCTTGCTCTCGGATGAGTACCATTATGACCGAGATCAACGGATACTACCCAAAAGATCTTGCACCCTTTTGACTGCACTTTGTCAAGATTTAACGATTTTAGATTTATATCATCCAGATATCCAATTAATGTCCTGGTTATATTTTCAAAGCATTACAACACTTGTTCAATTTTTACAAGTACTTAAATATTTTGGATACGAATTCTTTAACTAAAAAGCTTTTAACAATATTTAGCAGTTACCATATGAGAAAAGAGAATTACGTTTAATATTAATGATTTTGTGCTTTCATGAAGCTGACCGAATTAAGTTTCCATGCTATTATTATTATTATTATTATTATTATTACTATTATTATTATTATTATTATTATTATTATTAGTAGTAGTAGTAGTAGTAGTAGTAGTAGTAGTAGTAGTATTGTTATTATTATTACAATATGATTATTATTATGATTATGATTAGTATTGCTATATTTTCTAACAATTGCTTAGATTGTTTTCTTATTGCCCTTTCTTACTTACATTTGTTCGGTGTTCAGTGTCTGTAGGTGAGTCATACTATGGTCTGTTTAGACTTTTCCGTCAACATAAAGAGATTTATATGCCTCTATAATTTGCTCAGTCAGCCGAATTGTGTAACATACATAATTGTTTTTAAGCTCTCTGTCATAGTCAAGAAAAGACTTACTCTGTGTCCTGTAAGAAATGCAAATCAAGAAGAAGAACTAAATTTCAATGTTTACTTTTCAGTCGCTTTCATTTAGCTGAAGGCACTGCGGAAATGGGGTGTTCATTTTCTTAATGGAACTGATTCGTGTATAGTGAGAATCTTTAATACATTCATTGTGAAAAGTTCTGCTCAGAGGCTAAGATTCACATTTCAGTGATTATATTAAGGCTTTGCATTTATATTGTCACAACTCAAGGTAGTAAATTATGTAACTGAAAGAAGAACGTGAAACCAACAATTTAAGAAAAATCAACAAGCAATTTAATTAACTAAACCAAAACAAAGAGAAAATTCAAGAGACTCTTACAGTATTGTAAGTTAAATCCCAACTAGTCCTAACTGTCCTATCATAGGTCGAAAAATATGTATTGCTCGGAATGAATTCCAATAGTCTTGAATTTCATGATGTAAAACAATGATAATCTAGAATGTTAGTGAATGAGTTGACAAAACTCGGAAGCAATGTATTAATCCAAAAGTCCACGAGCACTTTAGTAATAGCAATGAATATAGTACGATCCAATGTTTACACAGCATTTGATTTCGGAATAGTCTAGGCCCAGTCTAGTAACAACTCCACCGGAATTTTCTGTTGGAATGATTCACATCTAGCTCAATTGAACATATGTAAAAATAGGATATGTTGGGCAAAAAAAGCATACCTGTTTTAGGTTATTATGCGGGAATTCATTCTATTTAAACTTACAATCATGGACAAATGTTAGGTATGTGAGTTTTCTGTTAACAGCTTCCCATCATGACGCAATGCTACACAATTAAATGTACAAAGTAACATATATATATAATACCACTTCTTGTGTCATTTCTGCATTCATAGATAACAAAAGTGATGAGAGTATTCAATTTTCAGGCTGATAGTTCTACTTCTAGAAATGAGGTTGCTACAGCTTTTTCTAGCTTTAGAAACCCGTTTTTGGTTCTGGTTTATAAGTTTAGTTATGTACAAAATATAATGTCTAAGTGTGCTATAGCAAGTTCCTTTGAATGTCATTGCAAAACTTTTTCTCACATTGACTCTGATGTCATTATTAACATACTTCTGTTTCAATCTAACTGCGGAAACATTTCTCAACGACTGTAAAATGAAAATTGTTACAATACTGGCGGTCATTTGCTATTTGATTTGTGCTATTCCTGTTTAGGTGCAGTTTGTTTAGATCCTGGCGCTGTAGTACATGCCACAAAAGTTCAAGGAGGTAATAACATAACAGTCGGTGAGTTGTTTCAGTACACGTGCAATACCGGATATATACTAGTACAAGGGGATCTTAAACGTGCTTGTCTTCCATCTAGGAATCTGACAGGCAAAACTCCCGTTTGTGAAGGTAGGTATATGGCGGGCTGTAATTGATGATTTTGATGTATCTGTGTATATATTTGTGATTACAATATGAAGTGTATGTTGTATTAAAGTTTTCATTAAAAGACCATTTGTATTTTCAATTAATCGTTTTCAGGGAATTTGATATAGAGATTTACTTAATTTATTCCGATTGAGCAAAGGTTTGTCATAATACTTACAAAATAGACACGAAAGAAAACAAACAAATTATCATGATAGGAAAACCGCATATTATTTTAGCATTTCAATTGAAGGCCAGAAATTCGAGAGAAAGTGATTAATATTCTACAATATTTTATCTCAATCAAAGAGTGCTTTAATGATTGTTTATAAAATGTATTTTCTGAGCGACGTAACCTATTTGTAATTTCTCTTTAATTTATAAAAAATAAAATATACTGTAAAATTTAGAATTATTCTGGCAGATATAAAACTCGTCCCTACCAAGGTGAACAACGTAAGCACAAGAAAACGAGACAACGTGATGTCTCAGAAAATTGTTTACACTGGCGACAACGCTTACCACAGAATCACAAAATCTGGTGAAATTTATGAATGGGAATTTTACAGTCATGTGAATGGGAAAATTGCCCTCCAGGTTTGGAGAAGGAACCAAATGAGGTAAACAATATCCATTTTTATTACACTTTAATCAAGGAATTATCCGCATGTCGTCTTGAGCAATAAACCTGATACCACCTTGGTTTTGAAATAACTTTCAAACGTAGCACTGCATAGTATATTGAATAAGGAAACCATATGATTGTGTATTCAGTGTTGAATAAGAGAATAATATTTCACTCGAGTTGATTTACGTTTGTATTTTCACTCCAACATTTTGGTGTGGAGAAACTCACCGGTGTAGATGGGTTCAGCCAACATTATCCCACAGATTTTTAGCATACCTGTGTGAATATCAAATGATAGCTTGTACTATGAACTTACATCCAAAACATGTTCACCAGCTAAGGTATTTCGTTAGATTTATATAGTCATTTGTTATTTACTTTTTCCTATTGTTTAAAGCGGCTTCTATCTGGATTGAAGGTGCTTGCATTCAATAGGCACTTACTGAGAATAGATTCTAACATGCTCTCCCGTGTCCTTTATCCGCGCGTGGATGACTTGAATGTAATTTATGACTTAACCATGCTTCCCATCGTAACGTTTCTATATTTATTACATACCTCCTTATTAATTTCCTCCCGTTTTCAATGTCAAAAGCTGCCGCAACACTCTTTTACGTCCCCGTCCACACAAAAATCAACAAAGCACACACACACATACACACGCGCGCACGCGCGCATCGCACCCACGAACAACATCTGTTCAGTTCATATATGTCCGCTTAGATATCAGACGTTTTATATGAAATGAATATCTGGAATGAATACTACGTGGTCATGGTATAATATCTCGAATTTCTTCTCACTTCCATCTAAATAAGTGCACTTATTTCTTTGAGAAAAGAGGATTCGTCATTTTAATGATTGTACTGCAGTAATAGTAGTATCAGTAAGTGTAATAGCAATTGCCGATGTTTGCTTATTAGAGGTCTCTAATGATGACATCAGCAGCTACTTTGACAGACGGAAGTACTAGCGGGAAAGTAATAATGCTAATTGGGAATCAAAATAAGAGGTTGTTTTCTCTTTTTACATTTTCATTGTCTTCCTGTAATCGTAGGATGGGGTCTATTAATAATAGGATCAGCAGTAGATGAATAAGAAGAGAAGTAGTAGTATTGGTAATAGGCATTCTAGTAGCATAGGTAGCATTAGTAGTAGTAGAAATGCTAGAAGCATACTTAATAGGAGCCATTCTAGTAGCATAAGTAGCACTAATAGCCATTCTAGTATAAGTAGCAATAACAGCCATTCTAACAGCATTAGTAGTAGTAATGATTCTAGTAGTATAAGTAGCAGTAATTGCCATTCTAATACTACAAGTAGTAGTAACCATTCTAGTATAAATAGTAGTAGTAGTTGCCATTCTAGTAGTATAAGTAGTAGTAATTGCCATTCTAATACTACAAGTAGTAGTAACCATTCTAGTATAAATAGTAGTAGCAGTTGCCATTGTAGTAGTATAAGTAGTAGTCGTATTTTACTAATCTAACATTGTTTCTCATTTTTCCAGTTTCACGTTGGTTGGGCAGAACATAGTGAGTCAAGCTCGAGACGACAGACTTAGACATATTATCGTTCCACAAGGAAGTCGGATAGCAGTTAAACCGAATGACCTTATCGGTTTTTATTATGTTGGGGTATCCAAAGGAGGGGTAACCTTTGACGATTGTAACAATAATGAAGAATCGGATGGAATGAATCTGTTCTCTTCATCGTCCACATATCCCGACGCTTCCTCCTTTTCGGTCAATCGAACAATACAATTTAAAGCTGAAACCTCCTGCAGAGTATTTTCCCTCAATGCAGTCGTTGGACCGAGGCTATGAAATAAATGAATACATTCTAGGGATTTAAATGGATGGAGAAATGAAGATTCTGTAAACGGATATGAATTGAAAACTTGTTCATCCTTTCTCAGATTTTTGCTTTTCCTTTAAATGCGTTATGCGGATATGATGAATTTACTTTATTGCAGGTTATGAAATCTTTTACTTAATACTCATTACATAAATAAACAGCAACTTCCAATTGTGTTTTGTGTTCTTTTATAAATAGCAATATTCTACATATATAGTGCTAATGGGCATCACGTGTCTACTGTATGTCCTCGTCTAGTTCACCTATTGTTTACAATCTTACCCAATTTTCCTCTCCAATATGCTTCAAACCTTTCTCTGAATTACACATCTATTCCATTTCTTTTGATATAATGTTATATTTTTGTCTGATCATGACACCGAATGTTGCACTCACGATGGTGACGAACATTTGCAGCGGTTCCGTTCAAAATGTATCTGCTATAATGTGCAAACGCCAATCTTCCTGTAGTGACTGTATATGCTTCATTTTGGCATCTCGGGGAATATAGTAAAGACTTAGTGGGTATACTATACAAAATTCAAGAATGTCATCGATAAATCAATGTATGGTAAATGTGAACTAATGTAAACAAGATTTCTTTCTTTTTCAAGTTTCAATTGAACACAAATTACTGGAGACTAGGAATATCATTATAAAAAATTCAAAGAGGCACCACTTGTTACATGGAACAGATGTTAGATCCGAAAAGACCATGCAAATACATTAGAGTGAAATAACAAGAACTTAACTCAAATTATGAAAACATTTTATTTATACTGTAGGAGAGATAGTAACTGATATCAAAATGGATAATTGTTTGAACTATACAAAATTCTTCTGCAAGTGTACGCCTATGTCTCCATCGTCTGTTTATACAATATTTAAAGCAATGTATTTACAAACGTTCTCTTGTTGTGAACGATTCATGTCTATTTACGTCCTTAGTTTGTTGAAAATGAGTTATCCCCTATAAGGCCAGCTTTGATTGACATATTAAGATATCAGTAATTACATCAACAAGTTATAATTGCGAGGTAACTAAAAATTATTTTGGGTTCTCATTACCTACTCTAAATCCTAGTTTATCTAAGATGCATATTGACCCTACGGCGAAATTCATAAGCATTCAGACAATATCAAGTTTTCTATGGAGAACGATACTTTAGGTTCACGGAAGTAGATATGTATAATATTTGCACCGGGTATAAGGAAATCCAAAAAAGACTGTTGTTTACTATCAATCTAGTACTATAAATGATATAGAACTATGAAACATTACATTCTAAACAAAAATGAAATCAATATTTTTATTTTTAGAATATTTTTGTTCTTGTTCTTTTTTATGTACTGCAAAATGATCCTTGGAATGAACATTTGATCGATATTGGCGTATTTGATTTTGGTTTCGATAGAGTAGTCCTAGATTTACAGAAACAAGTCCTAATAATTAAAGTTCTATATTAACTTTAATGGAATTTCCAAATGAAATCCAACGCAGGTTTTCATGTGCCTTTGGTGGCCCGTATAATGCTGATGTGCCTATCATGGCCCGTATAGTGCTGATATGCCGTCTTTTGTTGAATCACACTAATCCAAACTGAGAATTAAAACCCTATTAGAATCTTCAGTATAAATTCAAACCTATTTCCAAGAATGTTGTTTGCTTATAGTACTTTGTATTTCTATAGAAGAAACACTTGAATTAAATTTGAATAAATAACTTCCAGCCTAAAAAAAATTTGGACACAACATAATACAATTGATTCTGCTACTATTTTAAAGCACGAATGAATACTTTTTCCAGTAACAAGGTTATATTGTCTTCTAATTGAACTCAGGTCACAATTAACATTTTCCAATAAAAATATTAACTAATGAAAGCAACCGTCTGGAAATTTCATCATCTGTACAAAATAGCAATCTCAGTTATAATTAAGTCAATAATTCAGGGCAGATAGAAAATGAAATTGATTTTGGACAAGGTCAAGTCCAACATACAATGTCACATTATCAGTGGCATATAAAGAAATAAAATGATAAACAACAGTTTAACAAACAAGGTAAATTAAATATACACAACAATATATATATATATATATATATATATATATATATAAACCTTTTAAATATTTCATTGAGTCTTACGATATGAAACGGGGGTGTATTACGACATATAGTCGTAATAGACTATTGAAGGTTTATATAAGAGCAGTGAGGAATCAGATTTCATTCTTGTTCTAGCGATATAGTTCTATGATGAAGTTTGTAAACGTGTTTGATGTTGTACTTGGCGGTCCAATGTATTTCCCATTCTGAAATTTAAATGGAACTTTTCAGGATTATTCTCGATTCACGTCATAATGCCGTAAGTTCTTCTCATTTAAAAATTTGATAAATAAATTATTTATTATATTTTACAAAACTTGTCGTTTCTATTGTTCTTTCTGTCTCTCTAACAGAAAGAAAGACAACCATTTTCCGGAAATAAAAAAAAAATCTGGGGTTTCTTTTTTTTTGCATACCTACCTAACTACCTACCTATATATATATATATATATATATATATATATATATATATATATATATATATATATATATATATATATATATATAGTATATATATATATATATATATATATATATATATATATATATATATATATATATATATATATATATGTAGACACACACACACACACACACACACACACACACACATATAGGTAGTTTTCGTCATTAAAAATTCAAAGTTATTGAGTTTTAGGACTGTTTACAGATCTTGTTTCCCATGCTTCTCTACACGCCTGTATCCATTCGTTGTGCGGTATGTTAGTATAAAAAGATGTGACGTGTAAGGAAACAAGTAATGTATCTGGCAGTAATGGTTCGCTTGCTTTGCTTTTTTGAGATAATCTGTCCTGTCCTGAAGATATGATGGTAATTTGTGGACATGTGGTCTCAAAAAATGATCTAAATATTCTGATATCCTTTCTGTGGGATGCCCGTTACCGGAGATTATAGGTCTGCCCGGGTTTTATTGTTTGTGGATTTTGGGTAGAAGATCAAATCTACCAGCCCTTGGGTTTTCTTGGCTTAAGTAGTTTCTAGTTTACTGGTCTATGTTCCCGATTTGGTACGCCTCGTCAATAATATTAGTGATGGTTTTTGCATATTCCAGTGTTGGATCATGGTCTAGTTTTTGGTAGAACCTAGCGTCACTTAGTTGTCTACTTTCTTCACTAATGTAATCTTCCCTATTCATAACGACAACAGCAGACCACTTATCTGCAAGCTTTATTATAATATCTGTTCTGCTTTTCAGTGAGTGTAGGGCATATGTTTCTTCTTTCGTCAAATTAGAGCTTTTGTTAGTATGGTTGATATGTCTGGAAGTGTCGTTTTCAACTGAGTTCATTAAGGCTTCTAAATTTGGAATTGAACTTTTTTGCGGGGTCCAGTTACTTTTTTGTTTTAAAATTTGGGTTGGTCGCAGCTCATATTTTCGTTTGATTTATTTGTTGGTTGCAAGGCAAAATGGATTTTCAGTCTTAGTCGGCGGCTAAACTCTTCGGTGTCCTTTTTTAGCTTCCCTCTGTCGTATGTTTTTGGACGGGGACAGAAACTCAATCCCTTCGATAAAAGTTTTATTTCTGCCTCCGTAAGTTCTAATTTTCAGATGTTGACCACTGTGTTAGTAACAGGCTGGTAGATTTTATCTTCTACCCAAAAGCCACAAACAATAAAACACGGGCAGACCTATAATCTCCGGTAACGGGCATCCCACAGAAAGGATATCAGAATATTTAGATCATTTTATGAGACCACATGTCCACAAATTACCATCATATCTTCAGGACACGACAGATTATCTCATAAAAGCAAAGCATACGAACCATTACTGCCAGATACATTACTTGTTTTTTTAGACGTCACATCTTTCTATGCTAACATACCGCACAACGAATGGATACAGGCGTGTAGAGAAGCATGGGAAACAAGAACTGTAAACAATCCACCCACACACTTCCTAGTCCAACTCCTGGAGCTTGTCCTAAAACTCAATAACTTTGAATTTAATGAAGAAAAACTACCTCCAAATATATGGAACCGCAATGGGTACAAAAAATGGCCCCTTCGTATGCTAACATTTTTATGGGAAAACTGGAGGATCAGCTTTTATCGTCGATTGAACTTACACCATACCAGTGGGTACGCTTTATCGATGATATGGAAATGAAGTGGCAACATGGAAGAGACATTCTGGATGACTTCATATCAAAGGCAAACAACTTCCATGCTTCTATAAAATTCACGGCAGAAATCTCCAACTCAAACCACGTTTCCTGGACACAACAACCAGACTGGTGGAAACCAAACTACATGCAAACATCTACTCGAAACCAACCGACAAACACCAGTATCTCCTCCCAGCCAGCTGTCATCCAAAACACTGCATTAGGAACATTCCATATAGCCAGGCACTGAGGATACGCAGAATTTGCTCCGACGATGAAACATTCCTAGAAAGGTCTGAAGAGCTATCTAAACATTTAATGTACCGAGGATACGACAAAGACCTGATTGCGGAGGCAACCCAAAGGGCTAAACAAACAAACCGCGATGACCTACTAAAATATGGAAAGAAGGAAAAGGCTGATAGGATACCATTTATCCTGACCTACCATCCAGACAACCCCAAAGTAGGTAAAATCATTGCGAAACACTGGTCCATCGTGGAATCGTCGGACGTACTAAAGCTAATCCTTCCGAACAAACCTGTAGTAGCCTACCGGAGACCAAAAAACCTCAGGGACATCCTAGTCAGGACGAAGCTAACGCCAGTCACTAGTCAAGACCACCCTAGTCAATCTGGCCCCTGTGGCGATAGAAGATGCAAAACCTGTCAACATATGATAGAGACCAGGACATTTACTAGCACAGTGACTAGAGAAAAACTAAACATACACGGTCCAAACAAAACGTGCAAATCAGAGAATGTAATTTATCTCATCACATGTAAGATGTGTAGCCTTCAGTATGTCGGAGAAACTGAAAAGCTACAGAAAAGGATCAACCTTCATAGATCTGACTGGATGACAAAGAAGGTGTACAGAAGCTCGGTCGCAGAACACTTCTCCTCCCCTGGCCACACTTTCAGTGATATAACACTTATCGCAATTGCTAACAACCCCAACTGGAGTTCCGAAACCAGAAAGGAAAAGGAATCTTAATGGATACGCCGCCTTAGAACATTGAAACCAAGCGGTTTAAACCAAGAAGACTAGACAAAGACAGCCATGCACAAGTGGAATTATACTTTGCAGCCGACACATTTTCTTTTCAAAACTTTTCTAAATTTTCTTAGTAGCCTCCAATTAATACTATAAGAATGAAATATCCGGGATATAATTTCGCTTACATAGATGTACACAAAGTAATAGATGTCATCGATTTCTAGCTTAATACAAATATTTTCTGGTATCCGCAACAAGTTGATATAGACTGGTTGAGACATAATACATTTAAAGGTTTAGTTCATGTAGAAACAGCCATGTAGAGTTTTGCAAACACAACGGTTTTTGTGTTTTATTTCTTTGTTTTGTCTATGTGTTGTATATGCCTTTGAAAAAGACTCATTAAGAGTCGAAAGCGCTCAGGCTAGTTAGATACTAGTTTTTCACTGTTCGTCGTCAGTTTATTGCATTTATCTCAATCAATCCCTGACACACGTGATCCCTTGCTGGATCCAGTGTGTGTGTGTGTGTGTGTGTGCATACATATACATATTAACATATACATACATACATGTATACACATTTCTTCACATCTAAAACACGCTGCAACTTTCTGAAAGTCCAGATATAAGAAAGAAATGCTGAAATAGTACATCCAGTCGAGATTTTCAAAGTATAAATACAATTAGAAGTATAACTTTTAAGTACTTTAAAGCAAACTAGCACTTACCCCTATAGCAGTATTACACCACTGGGGCTCGTTACAAAGAAAATTAGGAGTTTCCGTCAATTTATCAAAGTGTTTCGAGCTGTTTGAAAATTGAACTATTCTTGATGACAACTGGTTTAATTTGGAAATTAGCAGATTAAATTTTATATAAACTAGCAAGGTTGGAACTATCAAGGGGTGAGGATTTGTGTCTTCCAATGTGTTATATTGTTACAGGTCAGTCCCGAAGCCCTGGATTCTTTGATGGAAACTCCTAATTTTCTTTCTAACGCGCCCCTGTGATTACACTGGCTGTAAATTGGACAACTCCTGACAAGCACCAGGGAGGGTGAACTGACCAAATTTTCAGACTAAAATAAAGCTTCCTACGACGGTTGCAAAAATACAAGCGTCAATAGCACTAAATCAAGGATGGTATACAGACCAAGTTTATTTGCTTAAATAAATCTTCCTACGGAGAGTTAATAAATACAAGCGTCACTGAGATTTCTAATCGGGGTATTTTTTTGTGCGTCAAATATATCTCCCCTCTCAAGGGTGTAAAATTAAGGTAACGGTCTCTCAACCAATACTTTTATCCAGACCTATGCGATAACGTGACCGAGGATCATGAAAATTTATCGTGATAAATCACGAGGAATAGCTTGCTCTTTTGGGTAGAAGTTTTCGAATTTAATCATATTCATGTCTCCTGAACACCATTTCTGATGGATGTTTCTTATTTTATTTGTGTATCGACTCCATTAAACACAACCAAAAGATTGCAGTTATCTCTGATTACTTTAGGTATTTGTGTATATCGCTGAGTAACATATAGAATATCGATGTTTTTGTGTCTGACTCGGGAAAATATTCGAGCTTTATTTGATTGTTTGTCTAGTATCATGAGATGGTGCCACTAAATACAACTTATCCCACTTAAGCCATCTCATTATCAGGTTAATCAACAATTGCGTCTTACCAGATCCAGATGGACCTATTATAATTGCTCTGATAGAATTTGGTAGCGCTGGATGATGTTTGATTGGTTCTTGCTTTCGTGTCGCTGAGAAATCAATGATATCCATGTTGTAGAAACATAATAAATAATATGAATTTATATTGTGTTCGATGCAGAGTACCCACCCCCACAAGTGGATTAAAAACAGTGACGAGAAATAAAAAGTGTGCACTCACAGGCAAGTGTGTAAAATGTGGTACAAATATACAGATTTATCTCCCACTTGACTAATGTCAATGGTGCTGATATCGCTGCTCCACTGGGAAAATTACCAGGAGCTCCATAAGCTAAGTATCCTGGCGACAAGCAACCTCCTTGATATAATAATTGTGGTCCTGGAACCTCACTTGATATCCGACTTAACGAACGAGACCAAACAAGACCTGGAGGGTATCCAATAAATATGATTGATCAAGCGTGCAATGTTCATGATGTCGTGTATAAAAGTCCCAATCTACAACATGGACATATTGCAGACGTGAAGTTGATTCACACTTTAAAGTTTGTAAAAAATAAGTCTCTGAGAGAATCACTTGCTAATTGCCTGGCAAGATCTGCGATGAAAGGGAATCTAGTGCGTGGGGCCGGTAATTAGTCGGCCGATTATTATTATAATAATAGAATGGATTAATTACAGCCCAAGAGGATATTGGATGGGTAGAGCAGCGATTAGTAAACTTGCTGATGCGGTAGGTGTCGCACGTTCTGTTGCTGCAGATTGGTTAACACGACAAGCCATATGGCAAATTTATCTACCACCACCTAAAAATATTCAGTACGCACATTCATCAGGCAGACATTTTGTTTTTACCCCATGATACTATTAAAACCTGTAGACGTCAATCTCGTACATACAAATATGCGTTGACTGTCGTTGACGTTGCAAGTTGATATAAGGAAGCAGAGCCGCTATTAGCTAAAATAGCAGCTGAAGTTGCATCTGCGTTTGAACGAATTTATCAACGACAATCCGGACCATAAGGTGGTCTACGATGGCCACAGTTGCTACAGGTCGATCCTGGCAAAGAATTTCTTGGTGCAGTATCATCTCTGGTGAAACAACATAACGTCAAAATCAGACGAGGGCACACAGCAATTCATCGCGATCAGGCAATTGTTGAGCGATTTAATCGAACACTTGCTGAGCCATTGTTTGTATATCAATATGCGAAGGAAATACCCTTGAACAAAGTTCAACAAGACATGAGATCTCGTAAATGCGTTGCAAGACTACCAAGTGTGATAACTGCGTTAAATAATGAAATTACTCGTGGAACTTCTATGAAACCCATCAATGCGATCATAAAAAATACACCAATACAACGAAATGACTCTTTATCAAAACAGCCAGTACTAGGTAATGTGACTGTCAGATATTTATATGAACCTGGTAAACTTGAAGGTGGTAAAAAAAAATAGAGACTGACCCAGTCAGGAGTTTAACCACACATACATTTCCAGCGTGGTAAGATCCGCTGGTAGACCTGCAATTTGCAGACTACATTCAACTGCTCCTCAGCATGGATTTGTACGTGAACAATTACAAGTAATTCCTGAAGATACACAATTAACACCGCCTTCACTTTGGTGAAAGGAGTGCACCAGCGCCCCGACGTCGATTACATTCAGGACAGTTCAGCACCACATCTTCGCGCGTGTGACCAAGACTACTATTAATTCTATCCACGTTAAGCTGTATTGGATTATTACTCAAATACAGCCACAACATTACTATGTTACAGCTCGCACAATGATTATTCTGTCTCTTTTTCAGTGATATGATAAAGTCAGCATCAAGATCAAAGTCGCGTTTATTTTTTATTTTTTTATCACATTGCTGATAACTAGCTAATTTTTTTCTTACTATATCATCACCATTGCTAGCAGTGGTTTCCTGAGTCATTCCGCAGTCCATGATAACCCACCGTAGCTGAGATATGCTTCTGACTCGAGACACTGCCAGATGATCTAAATTTGACCATTCAGTACGATCATCGACAATCCAAATATTTGTATCGGAAATAGTTAATCCTTGCGATGAATGAATCGTTATAGCATATCCTAGCATTCATGGAGATTTATCTGTCGTTAACGAGGTCTATAAAAAACATCAACAGGAACTAAAACAATACTATTTAGTGCAAGATTTTGTTTGTCACTAATTCCAGGAATTTCAACATCAATATTTTGCCGTCGCGTATCTGCTGGGCAATAACACAATGGTACAGGTAGATCTGACAATATTTTGTTATGTAACAGAAATAATTGTTGTTTAAGTGTATCACTATCGTTCTACTTGTAACTATCAAATCAACAGAAGTCCACATATTCCAAAAATCAGTCCTAGGACGCATTATTTCACATTGTATTTTATTTGGTTTCAGTCTGATTAATTTTTTAAACTCCCTTAATTCTGCATCAAGCACTCGGTAATCATTAGTTATTTCCTCATAATGATCTACAAACGTTTTTAGCCATTCATGCGGAGATGATCCAACAAAAGGTGGCAGTTGACCATGATCTACACACACAGTAACAGCATTTTTCCGAGTTAACAACCAATCAAGAAAATTTTTTAACAGATCTAGCGAGACTGCGCATATTCCATCCCAAATAATGATCTTGGGAATGTATATTTCACCCATTCGTTCAGGAGTCCATGTATCTCCTTTCCATCTAAAGAAACTTTGATAAGTTTGAGATTTAACTCCACGTTCGCTCATTTCTCTGGCGAGCCGATGAGTTGGAGTTAAGCAACAATTTCTAAACAACTGTTCAGAAATAATTCAATCGCACGTGTTGTTTTACCAGAACCACCACAGCCGTTAAGAAAAACAGTTTTATGTCTAGCTACGGGATCATATACCGATGGTGCTGGTGAGAACGCTGAAATCTGATTATTTTTGTGGTATATATCCTTAGATTCAACGTTGGCAGATTCAGAATAACTAAGTATCTTTTCTCGCTTTGTTCTCCATTCGCCCCATGATGCATAGGTAGCAATCTTTAACAAATCCGCATATATTTATTCACATAAAATGAATCTGTGGCAACTCTAACCGCGGTATCGAGAAATCTGTTGATCATCGATAATACATTTATGGAAACATACGCTAACATCGAAGATATTAAATGAATAACCTGTGGTGAGTCACCATCAGAATAGCTTATAATTGTACCTAATTTAGTTCCGTCTCAAAAGTAAGCATTATGCCGGCTTATAAATTTGCCTTTCTCTGTTGTATTAGTAATGTCGTGTGTGATCACATGAACTAACCTGAGTAAATTTACCAATTATTTTTCTGCCGAGATCTTCTGAAAAGTTTATTTTCGCATTCAATTTCATCGGGATTACGCCCAAAGATTTCGTCCAGAACAGATCTTTCAACGACAGGTAACCAGACATGTTCCTGTGGACCATACGATATTATTGTTTCATTTACGGTTAACGACGCTGAAATTCTTGCATCAAGCATATATCGTAATAGCACTGTTAGGCTCCAACATTTTTCTGAAAAATGATGACCAAACCAAACATAAACAATCGGATGGAGATTTTCCGTAAACTCAAACCATTCAACACATGCAAATCTAGTTAAATCAAAATCTGTTAAATGTCCATCTATCGCAACTCTGGTCAAATCTTTAAAAAATGCTCTGAACACTCTCAAATTCCAAGAAAACTTCCAGGATAACATGCAACCATATCAATTGAGATAACATCTCCACAATCGCATTTGGTATTCCACATTCCGTATTCGACGCAGCTTAGCTGCACATCAACAAGAAATTCAGATCTTGTCGGTTTTTAAAAAAATTTTCTTCTGAGCAAAGTTATCAGCAACTGACGGAATGGTAAAACAATTAATGAGTAATTGTTCAGCATCATCGGCAAATTTTAACGCAAGACTTTTCATTTCCGAGTGGAGAAATTCTTCACGATAATTGTCTCCATTTGGTCGTACAAACTGATCCTAATTTCCATATTCGGAACTTTGAAACAACCATACAGATACAGGATCGCTTTTACTACATTTATTTATAAAATCAAAAATATCACAGTTATAAAATTTAACACTTCTATCTAGTGGAAATATTGTTACATCCATCGTCCACGCGTGCGCGTTATGATCAATGATTTCTATCGAAGCTCCCTTTGATTTATATTTTGATTCGTGCAAAATCTCTCCGATTATATTTTTTTCACCCTTATCGGAAATTTTAATTTCATTTCAAGCTTGGCAACGTCGTTAATCGTAGCGCCATGCTCCTTGACACGCACCGACCACTCATTTATTTTTTTACGTCGTACATCCGTTAAAACTTTTCCACGTATCGCGTTTGTAAAATATTCTGTAGCTCGCTCAGCTACACAATTCAGCGTCGAAAGTTTCATCGGTTTTAGATTATCAACGCTAGGCTTATCATTCAGCGGATATATCGCATAAACAACTGCCGTCACAGGACTGCTCGTTCATAATATGGTTTGTCAATACCAGTTAACGTTCCTAGTTTGGAAATTTTACTCAACTTTACAATATCTCCAGCATGATATAATCGAACAGGGTCACATTTGTCAGGAATAATCCAGTTGTCGATTAGCTCCACAATACATTTTATTCTAAAAAATATCTTTGTTTGTTAAGATAATTAATGATTGTTCTTGCTCGTTGGTCATTATTTGTAGCTTCAACGTCGATCATGATTCTGAATGTTGACCACACATGAGACGCACCATCGTTGCGAAATTCCTTCTTGGCTTCATGGATGCGATTGATTAGAGTCTTATTCGTAGAATCAATCAGAGCTCGCATAAAAAAAACCCTGAATGGCTTAACCTCCGGCAAGTCAGGGGATATTCTGTCACGATCGAATCTAGCTTGATAAGGCTTGATTGCAGAGAATTTTGTAAATTCTTCCATGTTATAATTAAGGCAAATATATATTTAAATTAAACTTCCGTACATAATATATAATGACTCGAGCAAAGAATAACTACAAGTGGTTGATTATTGGCTCTACAACTCCATGTAATAAGTCATGTGTAAATGAATGTTGGGAATACAACCTGCAAATCGCGCGGCGAGGATGTCAGGGACAAAAACCATGTTTAATTTGAAACAAAGGAGTTCAGGGAAAATCGCGGTTGTATAAAGACTGTGGAGGTAGAAAATACAGAGCTTTGAAATTGTATTATGATAAAAATGTAATGAATCTCCTATAAAAAAACACACAAAAAAACGCTGAGGATTATCTAGTTAGATTTTCACGCAAGCATCTCACATAATTGTTCTAATAATAAAATAACAATTTAGATAAATAATATTTACTATACAAATGGAGCAAGGAGAATTTGTAACACATCCCATCATAAAAAGTTGTGTGGCATCTCGTGATGGTATCATCAGAAACTGTAAACTAAAAACACCAGTCGGTTCAGTTGATGCTGGTTATCTCAGATTTACTGCTGGGGGAAGGCATCTCTGTCATAAATTTATCAATAAATGTTTTCCCGGACTGATCAAAGATGGACTTGTGATCGATCACATTAACGGCAGAAAACTCGATAATTATTTGTGTAATTTGCTGGCTATTACACAGACTCAGAATTCTACAGGAGTGGATACTAAAAAATATAGTAAACGTGCAAGACCGGTTATATCTATGAATGTAGAGACATGGGAAGAAATAGAATTTCCATCGATATATGCAGCTGCCAAATATTTATGCATTCACCCATCTTCGGTACAACGTGTCGCAGATAAAATAACCAGATCAGTATTTTCAAATAAGTGCAAACAGCAAATAATATTCAAGTCCCCCGCCACTCCTGAAATAGAAGAAGAAAATACTTTTGAATTTCACGATGAAAATATTTTTGAAGTTTACGATAAAAATACTAAAAACAAGAAAATGCTATTTTGTTTGTGTTAGGTGCCCTGAATATTTTGAAGACTTGAATTTTAATATTCTTGACAAAGTCAGAGGAGATACCTCTGTCAGGGATACGTAGAGCGATTAAAGAGTAACCACTCTTGTATCTTACAATAGTATTCGCTGATAAATTAATTTTGTTTTTGTTTTGTTTTTTTTGTTCCCTTCATGTCGCAAATAACCAAATCGGCATTTTCAAAGAAATATAAACAACGAATAATATTTCACTATTTCTCTGCTGAAGTAAGACAGCAAACACTCCTATCGTAAGACAGCGTAATTCAACGTCCTTGACAAAATTCAAGAGAAATAACTCTGTCAGCGAAGGTAGAGCGATTAATAAGATTGTGTTTTACAATAATGAATGAATTATTCTTTTTTGGTTGTTTTTTTGTTTGTTTTTTTAGAAACATTATTTTTCTGACCTTGTCAGGTTTCTTGCTTCTCCCCGATTTTGTCGGGGATATAGTTAAGAAAAGATAGAAAAACAGACAAGTGAGCTACTCCAGGATTTCCTGGTACTAAATACCTTATATAATTTATTGCCAATATTATTATTGGGGGTCCACCCTAAATTGCTCAAAATTCAACGTATAAAATGTATATCATCCAACCATGTCACCACGTGGTGGGTGCTATTTTGCACTCCCCGGGGTTGATCGTGGGAGGGTGTGCAGAAATCTGTTCAATGTAGAGAAGGCTGCTGGTGGTGTATGTATGTATATATGTAATGTATATGTGAAAATAGATGTAAATACATGTAAATATATGTAAATAGATGTAAATATGTAAATAGATGTAAATACTGAAATATCTTCACCACTGTAAGTAAACATCTGAGGATGAAATCTCATGAAGCAGTGGCACTGTTCTGTCAAAGACAATGAGACCTTTACCACTGTAAGTTAGTCAAGGTGGAGGTGTATTGCATTCCCGTAATTAGGGATGCTAGAATTATGTGCCTGTGCAGTCCTTAGAGTTAAGATTGTATATACTGTATATAATAGTTAAGATTGTATATACTGTAAATATTGTAAACATGTGTTGTGCCGTCCTTGTATAATGTAAATACAATCCTGGTTGAGGAATGATATTTTTATTATATAATGAATTACGAAAATATTAATGCAATTATTTCTGCGATTGAAAAATTACATGAACGTAATCAAATTTGTGACCAACTTGATACTTCTGAATTTGAATCACTACAAGAACGAAGATTCGAAGGTAGATATACATTACCAGCCGCTCCTTGGTGGGCGGGGAGCACGGGTGCTGAATTTTGAATCCACCAACATGGATATTTAAAAAAAAATCAACTAAAACGTACCAAAACTGGATCTGACTCAGATGACGAACCATGTGGTGTGGAATCATTTCCACGCTTCATGGTTATACAATCTACAGACGACTCAAAACCGCTAGCCTCTTTGTCTCCGTTTGTTATCGAAAAGACAATTACGGGTATAATTGGTACACCAAAACGTGTAAAGAAGTTGAAATCGGGCTGCCTGCTTGTTGAATGTGAGCGACGGGGTCAGACCGAGAATATCCGGAAAATGAAGACATTTTTCGATATTCCAGTGACCTCATTCGCTCACACAACACTCAATTCGCCCAAAGGCGTGATCCGATGTCGGAACTTGGCCGGAGTAAGCGACAAAGATATCATCGACGGGATGAAAAACGAAGGTGTCACTGCAGTTCGCAGAATAATAATTACACGTAATAACAATCTGCAGGACACCAACACATTCGTACTCATCTTCAACAAGCCAGCAGTACCTAGAGTGGTCAAGGTTGGCTTTTTGCAAGTGAAGGTTGAGATCTACATACCTAACCCCCTTTCGATGCTATAAATGTCAGAAATATGGCCATCACGAAGATCGTTACTCAAAAAGCCAGATATGTGGCCGATGCGGAGACCAATCTCACCAGGAAGCTGAGAGTAGAGCAACTCCGCATTGTGTCAACTGTGGAAAAGAGCACCACGTCAATTCCAAGGATGGTGATACCTGGAAACAGGAGAAGGAAATACAGAGGGTTAAATACACATTTAACATTCCCGATCCAAAGGCCAGAAAGCTTGTACAGGCAAAAACATCACCTTCTGGCCCATCCTTCTCCTCTGTAGTTAAAAACAATCCTAAAGCAACGAAGGACGCTCAAATACAGACAGATCCACCCGAATCAACACCTCGCTCTAACACCTCCCATTACCAAGCACAAAAAACCACGGCATCTACCCAAACAACTTTTAATAACACCCCACCACCGATGTCACCAAAGAGTAAAACTAGATCTCACGGAAATAGGCAGCAAAAGGGGTCAGATGACCCCATCAAACTTTATAACAGGTTTGGGGACATTGAGAGCATGGATGCAGAAGACACTGCTCCGTGTCCTCAAAGTAGCTCCAAACCTAACAAAAAAAAAAAACACCCCCGTACTTCCTCCACAGAAATAACCATACAGACTGTCTCCGCGAAAAGTCTAACCTAGCTCCAAAATCTCCACTCTAATCTTATAATGAAGAATACCATCATACAATGGAACTGTGGAGGACTTAGAACCAATTACAATGAAATTCTTCTGCTTTTAAACGAATATGATCCTGCAATAATGTGCCTTCAGGAAACCTTTTTAAAAGATACGGACAACATCACACTTAAAAACCACTCCCTGTTTAACACCTACTTACAGAATGTTGACAGGGCCTCAGGAGGGGTTTCTATTGATGTGAAAAATAGAACCCCACATAGAATCATCCCTTTAAACACAAATTTCAAGCCATTGCTGTGAGTGTCACTCTACATCGAGTGATTACTTTTTGTTCTATTTACATACCACCAAACACCAACTTATTACCAAATGAATTAGACACGCTTGTTCAACAACTTCCCCCGCCATTTGTCTTACTCGGTGATTTTAATGTCCAGAACTTTTTATGGGGATCAAATTACATAAGCGACAGGGGCAAAAAGGTTGAAGATTTTATTACTAGACACGACTTGTGTCTATTTAATACCAAGTCTCCGACGTACTTGCACCCAGGATCTGGTACATACACATATATCGACTTAACAATTTGTTCTCCTTCACTACGTTTGGATTATAATTCGAAGGTGGCTGATGACCTTCACAACAGTGATCACTTTCCAATCTCTTTTAAGAACACCAACGTTACAATTGATGACACGATTCCACAGTGGAATTTAAAGAATGCTGACTGGGCCAAATTTGAAACACTTTGTACAGCTAGACTTAACAGGAATACCATCATAAACGATAACGATCCTATTCGACAATTTACATCTGTCTTAATTGAGATTGCACAAGAATCCATTCCTAAGTCCTCGCCGAACTGTAAAAGAACCCAGAAACCGTGGTTCACTAAAGAATGTAAAGAAGCCATTAGACAACGTCGAGAAGCACTGAAAAAAATTTAATAATCGTCCAACGCCCGAAAATTTAACTCAGTGCCGTATTGTTCGGGCCAAAGCTCGCCGCACCATTAAAGAAAGTAAACGAACATCATGTAAAAAATATGTTTCAACTTTAAACTCTCGTTCCTCAATAAAGAAAATTTGGGACACAATCCGAAAAATAAATGGAAAGGGAAAATACATTTCTTTCCGACATCTGAAGCTAAATAATAACAATTTCAACACCAAACATGAAATAGCTAATGTACTTGCCGATTGTTTATCCACAAATTCCTCATCGTCTAATTATTCAGAAGCTTTCCGAAGATTGAAAGCTCATAAAGAAAAAACACGGTTGAAATTCACATCGAATAACTCAGAGAGCTATAACCAACCGTTTTCATTGTCGGAGCTTATGGAATCTTTGAATAAGGCCCATGATACATCTGCTGGACCTGACGATATACATTACCAGTTTTTGAAACACCTTCCAGAACCATCCTTAACAGTTCTTCTGGAAATCTTCAATGATTTATGGATTACTGGTAATGTACCAAAAATTTGGAAAGAAGCAACAGTAATACCAATTCCCAAACCAGGCAAAGATAGCGCAGATCCTACCAACTATAGACCTATATTATTAACTAGCTGCGTTTGCAAAACAATGGAACGAATGATCAATTCTCGGCTTGTATGGTATTTGGAAACTAACAATTTAATATCTCCTTTCCAAAGTGGCTTTCGTTATGGTCGTAGTACCAATCATCATCTGGTTAGACTGGAAACATTTATTCGCGACGCTTTTATCAAGAAAGAACTTAGTAGCGGTTATCTTTGATCTGGAAAAGGCCTATGACACAACGTGGAAGTACGGAATACTAAATGACCTGCACGATCTGGGTGTTAAAGGCCGACTGCCCTCGTTCATATCAAACTTCCTCTCAGACAGGGAATTCAAGGTACGAGTGGGCTCCACCCTCTCTGATATGCTCGATCAAGAGATGGGTGTGCCCCAGGGCAGTATTTTATCCGTGACGCTTTCCAACATAAAAATTAATAGCATCACCAATTGTTTGAATCCAGGTGTGGATTGCTCCCTATATGTTGACGACTTTTTAATATGTTACCGATCCAAGCACATGCATACAATTGAAAGACAATTACAGCAAAATATCAACAAGATTCAAAATTGGGCCAATACTAACGGTTTTCAAATTCTTGAAATAAAAAGCTGTATGTATGCATTTCTCTCAGTTACGAAGACATCATGATGGACCTAAACTCACGCTGGACGGAACACCTATTCCAGTTGTTGAGGAAGCAAAATTCTTAGGTATTATCTTCGACAGAAAACTGACATTTATTCCACACCTGAAGAATTTGAAAGCTAAATGCTTGAAGTCTCTAGATTTACTTAAAGTAATAGCGCACACCTACTGGGGTGCTGATAGGAAAGTCATACTCAGTTTATACAGAACATTTATTCGCTCGAAACTAGACTATGGTTGCGTTGTCTATGGTTCAGCTAGGAAGTCCTATTTGAAGATGCTAGTCCCGATTCATCATCAGGGAATAAGACTTGCCCTGGGAGCATTTAAGACATCCCCGTGTGAAAGCCTACTCGTTGAAGCGAACGAACCACCTTTATCACAACGTAGAGAAATGCTTTCCGCACAGTATGCTCTCAAATTAAGCTCAAACCCTCTGAACCCTGCTTTTTCGGCTGTTTTTGAACCCAAATATGAAACCTTATATGACAATAAACCAAACGTCACACCTACCTTTGGCATTAGAATATTACCATGTCTTGGCATTACCAAAATTGAACTTTGAAATATTCTGAAAACGACCGTCTCCAAAACACCTCCCTGGCTACTTCAACAACCAAAGGTACTTTTCACGTGACACGATGGAAAAAAATCGGAGACAAACCCTTCCATCTTCCACAACTCTTACCATGAACTAATCGCCCAATTTGAAAATTATACAAGAATATATACTGATGGATCAAAAGATCAGGAAAAGACTGCTGCAGCCTTCGTTAGTGGAAAACACACAACAAAAGTTCGCTTGTCAAATGGTACATCAATTTTTTCAGCCGAAATCAGAGCAATACACCTTGCATTGCAATATATTGAAAGCAAGCGTATTTTAAATAGCATCATCTTCTCCGATTCACTATCAGTACTTCAGTCACTACATAATAGAAAACTGGAGAATCCATTATTAGCTAATGTTCTCCTTAAACATACTGAGCTGAGTACCTCCCACAATATAGTATATTGTTGGTTACCCAGCCATATTGGAATTAAAGGTAATGACAAAGCAGACCGCGCTGCTAAAATGGCCCTATCACTAGAACCATCTGATTTTAATACACCGTATACTGATTTTAAACGTAGTATCAAAGACTGTTTACGTCAGAAATGGACCCCCTGCGGGTCCGGGGTTGTAGAATTGGCCCGCCGTGCCTCGCTACGTGTCGTAAGAGGCGACTAAGTAGAGGCAACCTGTTTGCCGTGGGTTGCGACCCGTGTCGGAGGAGGAAAGGATCCTGGTAGTTGAGCAGAGGCTTTCCGATGCAATACACTACTTTGGCCTCTACTTCTTCTAGACGGGTGGTCGGGATGGGCCCGGTCTCGACAAATCGGCTGGTCACGCCGAGCCCTAGGAGGTCTTTATTTCTCGCTCACTTTCTTTATCTTTCTCGTTGTATCTCTCTTGATACCACCGTTGCCCCTACATTCTATCCCTTTAACTTTCCCTTTTCCAAGTCTTAGAAGACTTCCTAGAAGGCGGTGGCTCAACGGGTCAATTGGGAGGTAATTTTACCGACTGAGTATGTCTTATGGGATGAATCAGGAGGTGAATTTGCCTACTGAGTATAACATCTGTGTATCCCTGACACTTGAAAAGTGTCCCCTTGTTGGGCTCCTTGGTGGGCGGGGAGCACGGGTGCTGAATTTTAAATCCAACAACATGGATATTTAAAAAAAAAAATCAACTCAAACGTACCAAGACTGGATCTGACTCAGATGACGAACCATGTGGTGTGGAATCATTTCCACGCTTCATGGTTATACAATCTACAGACGACTCAAAACAGCTAACCTCATTGTCTCCGTTTGTTATTGAAAAGACAATTACGGGTATAATTGGTACACCAAAAAGTGTAAACAAGTTGAAATCGGGATGCCTACTTGTTGAATGTGAGCGACGGGGTCAGACCGAGAATATCCGGAAAATGAAGACATTTTTCGATATTCCGGTGACCTCATTCGCTCACACAACACTCAACTCGTCCAAAGGCGTGATTCGATGTCGGGACTTGGCTGGAGTAAGCGACAAAGATATCATCGAAGGGATGAAAAACGAAGGTGTCACTGCAGTTCGCAGAATAAGAATTAAACGTAATAACAATCTGCAGGACACCAACACATTCGTACTCACCTTCAACAAGCCAGCAGTACCCAGAGTGGTCAAGGTTGGCTTTTTGCAAGTGAAGGTTGAGATCTACATACCTAACCCCCTTCGATGCTATAAATGTCAGAAATATGGCCATCACGAAGATCGTTGCTCAAAAAGCCAGATATGTGGCCGATGCGGAGACCATTCTCACCAGGAAGCTGAGTGTAGAGCAACTCCGCATTGTGTCAACTGTGGAAAAGAGCACCACGCCAATTCCAAGGATTGTGATACTTGGAAACAGGAGAAGGAAATACAGAGGGTAAAATACACATCCAACATTCCCTATCCAGAGGCCAGAAAGCTTGTCCAGGCAAAAATATCACCTACTGGCCCATCCTTCTCCTCTGTAGTTAAAAACAATCCTAAAGCAACGAAGGACGCTCAAACACAGACAGATCAACCCGAGTCAACACCTCGCTCTAACACCCCCAATTACCAAGCACAAAAAACCACGACATCTACCCAAACAACTTTCATTAACACCCCACCACCGAAGTCACCAAAGAGTAAAAATAGATCTCACGGAAATAGGCAGCAAAAGGGGTCAGATGACCCCATCAAACTCTATAACAGGTTTGGGGACATTGAGAGCATGGATGCAGAAGATACTGCTCCGTGTCCTCAAAGTAGCTCCAAACCTAACAAAAAAATCACCCCCGTACTTCCTCCATAGAAATAATCATACAGACTGTCTCCGCGAAAAGTCTAACCTAGCTCCAAAATCTCCACTCTAATCTTATAATGAAGAATACCATCATACAATGGAACTGCCGAGGACTTAAAGCCAATTACAATGAAATTCTTCTGCTTTTAAACGAATATGATCCTGCAATAATATGTCTTCAGGAAACCTTTTTAAAAGATACGGACAACATCACACTTAAAAACTACTCTCTGTTTAACACCTACTTACAGAATGTTGACAGGGCCTCGGGAGGGGTTTCTATTGCTGTGAACAATAGAGTCCCACATAGAATCATCCCTTTAAAAACAAATTTGCAAGCCATTGCTGTGAGTGTCACTCTACATAGAGTGATTACTTTTTGTTCTATTTACATACCACCAAACGCCAACTTATTACCAAATGAATTAGACACGCTTGTTCAACAACTTCCCGCGCCATTTATCTTACTCGGTGATTTTAATGCCCATAACATTTTATGGGGATCAAATTACATAAGCGACAGGGGCAAAAAGGTTGAAGATTTTATTACTAGACACGACTTGTGTCTATTTAATACCAAGTCTCCGACGTACTTGCACCCAGGAACTGGTACATACACATGTATCGACTTAACAATTTGTTCTCCTTCACTACTTTTGGATTATAATTGGAAGGTCGCTGATGACCTTCACAGCAGTGACCACTTTCCAATCTCTCTTAAGAACACCAACGTTACAATTGATGACACGATTCCACTGTGGAATTTAAAGAAAGCTGACTGGGCCAAATTTGAAAAACTTTGTACAGCTAGACTTAACAGGATTACCGTCCTAAACGATAACGATCCTATTCGACAATTTACATCTGTCTTAATTGAGATTGCACAAGAATCCATTCCTAAGTTCTCGCCGAACTGTAAAAGAACCCAAAAACCCTGGTTCACTAAAGAATGTAAAGAAGCCATTAGACAACGCCGAGAAGCACTGAAAAAATTTAATAATCGTCCAACGCCCGAAAATTTAACTCAGTACCGTATTGTTCGGGCCAAAGCTCGCCGCACCATTAAAGAAAGTAAACGAGCATCATGGAAAAAATATGTTTCAACTTTAAACTCTCGTTCCTCAATAAAGAAAGTTTGGGACACAATCCGCAAAATAAACGGAAAGGGAAAATACATTTCTTTCCGACATCTGAAGCTAAATAATAACAATTTCAATACCAAACATGAAATAGCTAATGTACTTGCCGATTGTTTCTCCAAAAATTCATCATCGTCTAATTATTCAGAAGCTTTCCGAAGACTAAAAGCTCAAAAGGAAAAACACGGTTGAAATTCACATCGAATAACTCAGAAAGTTATAACCAACCGTTTTCATTGTCGGAGCTTATGGAATCTTTGAATAAGGCCCATGATACATCTGCTGGGCCTGACGATATACATTACCAGTTTTTGAAACACCTTCCAGAACCATCCTTAACAGTTCTTCTGGGAATCTTCAATGATTTATGGATTACTGGTAATGTACCAAAAATTTGGAAAGAAGCAATAGTAATACCAATTCCCAAACCAGGCAAAGATAGCGCAGATCCTACCAACTATAGACCTATATCATTAACTAGCTGCGTATGCAAAACAATGGAGCGAATGATCAATTCTCGGCTTGTATGGTATTTGGAAACCAACAATTTAATATCTCCTTTCCAAAGTGGCTTTCGTTATGGTCGTAGTACCAATGATCATCTGGTTAGACTGGAAACATTTATTCGCGACGCTTTCATCAAGAAAGAACACTTAGTAGCGGTTTTCTTTGATTTGGAAAAGGCCTATGACACAACATGGAAGTACGGAATACTAAATGACCTACACGATCTGGGTCTAAAAGGCCGACTGCCCTCGTTCATATCAAACTTCCTCTCAGACAGGGAATTCAAGGTACGAGTGGGCTCCACCCTCTCTGATATGCACGATCAAGAGATGGGTGTGCCCCAGGGCAGTATTTTATCCGTGACGCTCTTCAACATAAAAATTAATAGCATCACCAAGTGTCTGACTCCCGGTGTGGATTGCTCTCTATATGTTGATGACTTTTTAATATGTTACCGATCCAAGCACATGCATACAATTGAAAGACAATTGCAGCAAAATATCAAGAAGATTCAAAACTGGGCCAATACTAATGGTTTCAAATTCTCGAAATCAAAAACTGTATGTATGCATTTCTGTCAGTTACGAAGACATCATGATGGACCTAAACTCACGCTGGACGGAACACCTATTCCAGTTGTTGAGGAAGCAAAATTTTTAGGTATTATCTTCGACAGAAAACTGACTTTTATTCCACACCTGAAGAATTTGAAAGCTAAATGCTTGAAATCTCTAGATTTACTTAAAGTAGTAGCGCACACTGACTGGGGTGCTGATAGGAAAGTCCTACTCAGTTTATACAGAACATTTATTCGCTCGAAACTAGACTATGGTTGCGTTGTCTATGGTTCAGCCAGGAAGTCCTATTTGAAGATGCTAGACCCAATTCATCATCAGGGAATAAGACTTGCCTTGGGAGCATTTAAGACATCCCCGTGTGAAAGCCTACTCGTTGAAGCGAACGAACCACCTTTATCACAACGTAGAGAAATGCTTTCTGCACAGTATGCTCTCAAATTAAGCTCAAACCCTCTGAACCCTGCTTTTTCGGCTGTTTTTGAACCCAAATATAAAACCTTATATGACAATAAACCAAACGTCATACCTACCTTTGGCATTAGAATATTAAAATGCCTTGACAGTACCAAAATTGATCTTTCAAAAATTCTGAAAACTACCGTCTCCGAAACACCTCCCTGGCTACTTCAACAACCAAAGGTACTTTTCACGTTACACGATGGAAAAAAATCGGAGACAAACCCTTCCATCTTCCACAACTCTTACCATGAACTAATCGCCCAATTTGAAAATTATACAAGAATATATACTGATGGATCAAAAGATCAGGAAAAGGCTGCAGCAGCCTTCGTTAGTGGAAAACACACAACAAAAGTCCGCTTGCCAAATGGTACATCAATTTTTTCAGCCGAAATCAGAGCAATAGACCTTGCATTGCAATATATTGAAATCAAGCGTATTTTAAATAGCATCATCTTCTCCGATTCACTATCAGTACTTCAGTCACTACATAATAGAAAACTGGAGAATCCATTATTAGCTAATGTTCTCCTTAAACATACTGAGCTGAGTACCTCCCACAATATAGTATACTGTTGGTTACCCAGCCATATTGGAATTAAAGGAAATGACAAAGCAGACTGCGCTGCTAAAATGGCCCTATCACTAGAACCATCTGATTTTAGTACACCGTATACTGATTTTAAACGTAGTATCAAAGACTGTTTACGTCAGAAATGGCAGGCATCATGGAATGATGCCGTGAATAACAAACTTCATGCCATCAAACCAACCCTAGGAGAATGGACTCCTTCCTACAGAGCCGTCCGTAGGGAGGAGGTAGTCATTGCAAGAATTCGAATTGGTCATACTTATTTAACCCACTCCTACATACTAAAAGGAGAAGACCCACCAGAGTGCGTAGCTTGCAATGAACCATTCACCGTTAAGCACTTTATGTTGGAGTGTTTCGACCTCCAACCTACGCGTAATCATTATTACAATGTGCATGACATTAGGGAGCTCTTTGATACAGTTAGCGTTTCTGATATTATAGACTTCCTGAAGGAAGTAAATATTTATCATAAGTTATAGCTTATATGCTATCACCTTGAACAGTTTTATGTGCTATATATACCGTCGTTAGATTTTAATTACCTTTCATCTGTTTTCGTTGTCATACATCATTTGCACTCCCCGTTGATCGGGAAACTTTATTTATTTATCACCGTTACCATTTTATCTTTTTACCTTCAACTGTCTGGTTTCGTACCGCTGGTCGATACGAAACCTTTTACCACTTTTAAATGATGAACGATATAACCTTTTGTATGGCGCTAAATAGCCTCATAGTGCTGGTGCGCCGTAAAAATTCAACTAACCAACCAACCATCAGAAATGGCAGGCATCATGGAATGATGCCATGAATAACAAACTTCATGCCATCAAGCCAACCTTAGGAGAATGGACTCCTTCCTACAGAGCCGTCCGTAGGGAGGAGGTAGTCATTGCAAGAATTCGAATCGGCCATACTTTTTTAACCCACTCGTATATACTAAAAGGAGAAGACCCACCAGAGTGCATATCTTGCAATGAACCATTCACTGTTAAGCACTTTATGTTGGAGTGTTTCGACCTCCAACCTACGCGTAATCATTATTACAATGTGCATTACATTAGGGAGCTCTTTGATACAGTTAGCGTTTCTTATATTATAGAATTCCTGAAGGAAGTAAATATTTATCATAAGTTATAGCTTTTATGCTATCACCTTGAACAGATTTATGTGCCATATATACCGTCGCTAGATTGTAATTACCTTTCATCTGTTTTCGTTGTCATACATCATTTGCACTCCCGGTTGATCGGGAAACTTTATTTATCACTTTTGCCTTTTTATCGTTTTACCTTCAACCGTTTGGTTTCGTATCGCTGGTCGATACGTAATCTTTTACCACTTTTAAATAATGAAAGATATAACCTTTTGTATGGCGCTAAATAGCCTCATAGTGCTGGTGCGCCGTAAAATATTAAATCAATCAATCAATCAACACTACCAGCCGCATACAGGTTTATCAAAGTGCTCTTACAGGCAATGACACAGTCGTTTGCTTGCTTCGATCACACACAAGTTCAACAATTCGTTGCACTCGCACACGCGATTGAGAAAATTAGATCAGAGTTATCTCACGAAAGTGAAAGTAAAAAGATTGTGATTGCGCGTGTAAGACAGTTGAAAAATATTATGTCCGATTCTAAAAGTGAAAATGAAAGCGGTGACAAAGTCACTGGTGATTGTGAAAGTCATTGTAACAGCTAAACAAAGTGAAAGTTGTAACTGATTGTAAAAGTGAAAGTGATTGTAACAGCAAAACAAAGTGAAAGTGTGAGAAAAGGGAATAATTCATTTCTGACTGTAAGTAAAAAAATATTTTTTTTTTTTGATTCTGAATCAGAATATTTATTTTTATTCTGAATCAGAATATTTTTTGTTCTGAATCAATATTTTCTTCAGTTTATCAAATTTATTGCAGGAATGTGCATAATTTAGAATTTGATTTCTAACACATACAACTGTAATAATATGTTCTCGCTGCAGATTATTTAACTGTTCCTGCGTTAAGAAAAATTTTTCATCGCCGTATTTATCAATAAGTATATTAACACTAAATGTGTTTATGTGGGGAAGTGTCAAGATTGTTCTGACGGCACTTTCGAGTACCTCTGTTGTGTATAAAAACTCTCACGTGTTGGTACATATATAATACCAGATAAATAATTGTTTGACCAAACTCAACAACAGATTATTTATGAAGATTGTTTAAAAAAAAATTTAAAAAATCCTGACTTTGAAGATCTACGATGACGATCTATGAGCATGAAGATTTACGATGACGTTCTACGAACGCACATAGAAATTTATATTAAAAACTTCTCCTCTTAAATCAAGAATGCATCCACGCTGGTCAGTAAGTTTGAAAGTATCCATGACAATAGCTGATTATGACATCGTAGATAAACCGGATTAACAGGTTCTAACACAACCACAAATCCAGGGGGCTTGAGGAGTGAATGTATATATATAATGTATCCCTGCTGGGCCTGAATGGATTTTTCAAGATCTACTTGACAGCTGTCATCGATAGCATCACATACAAGATTGAATGCGATTGTTGATGTAATATTGACAACACCTGTTGATATATGACGACCTCCACCGTGAGGATCATTGTTGTGCTTGAGGATGTGTGCCGGTGGGTTGATTTTTCTCCATGATTCTAGTATCGCTGCAAAATATTTATTGATAATATCGTTGACTTTGACAAGATTTCCGTAAGATTTAAATTTTGGTAAATCAGCTTCAGATACTGACATTGACTTTTAAAACCCTTGTTTGGTTGAGTGTTCGGTCTCTGTTAAATCAATAACAGACTGTACAATTTTACGTTTTTTAGATTCAAGATTATCCTTGATTTTATTAATGTGTTTTATCTGGGAAACAATTTCCTCACGAAGTTTCTCA